>VZTL01063906.1:55312-73328 GCA_013400535.1 Scopus umbretta
GCGAGAGAAGAAAAGAAAAAAAAGAAATCTTATTGAAGTGGTTTGGATAATGGTGACTTGCAGCTTTTTGATTTTACATTAGTGAGACTGCATATATGACAAAGGATTTAAGGATAGTAAGACTGCAAGAATAAACATCAACAGCTGCATGTTACTATAAAAAAATCTTCAGCTATTCTTGCTTTAGAAATACCATGACTGTGACGAAAAAAACTCCGGGCGGGGGAAGCCAATCCCCCCAAGTTCTCAACAGCCCAGAATGCTGAAAAAAACCACTGAAAAGACTAGCTATAATCATACCTAACATCACTGTGCCAGTAACTCCTCGGTAGTGATGCCTGATCTCACCAATAAGTAATAAATTCAAGGTGAGGGAAGTCAGTTTACTCCCCAGTGAAGGGAAATCTCTCTCATATCCCACAAAATGCCCTGACACTACAAAGCAGATGATACTCTGTTCGACTCGGTATCTGCTTTGTACACGGAAACCTTAAGTTCAGTTGTTGATGTTCATAATCTCCATTCATGTTCATTTTGAGAGAACCATATGCACTAAATTTTGACCACGCTACAGACTACATTTGTCCTTCGTTCTCCTACCTTTCCAGCCACCACTACGCAAGCTGCGACCAGTTTCTTAAAACTTGCATGTTAGAAAGCTGGTTTTTTCCCCCGCTCCCTTTATGATCTTGCAATCCATAGTGAACAGGACAAAACAAAGAACAGATCAAAACAAAATCCTCATTTCTGGCATGAAGAAAGCCAAGCATGGAGAATTTCCGCCACGTGGGAATTTGTTTCTGTAATATACTGCATAACGATTACATAAAGAGGCTTTGATTACTGTAAAATTCAATGACACATGCACTACTTACAGCATTGGAATTCCTAAATAATTACACAAGCCTTTCGTGTTTATTCATCAAATATTTAAAGTACAGCATAACACAAAACATTTAACTAGTTTGAGAGCAATTTACCATGGTCTTCCAACAAAAACTTGCTCGAGAAGATAAAAGTATCACGTTACGTCCAATGCATGTGATTCTTACTTAGTATTTTTAAACAGAATTATTTGCTCAGCTTTACTTTATAAGTACAAAATTTCATATGCAAACATTTACTGGTCCAAGCATATCCGTAACTGTAAAGAACATTCCAGTGATACACGTGGTAGAGGGAGAAAAATCTGTTCTAATTGATTGAATTGTTCTGTTTTCAATTTCCCGGAATACACACCCCAAAACTTTAAAAGAAAAATCTGTTTCCAAACTGTTTTTAAGTGCCTCCTTTCCTAACACAAAAGCAAGAGCAGACTTACCACTGCTCCATGCACATTTCTTTTCATTCTTTCAATCCTTTACTGCATCTAAATATATTTAATATTGTGCAGAAATATTTTTGCCAATGAAGGACTAGATTTTAAATATAGTGTACCTTCTATTTTACATCAATAGTTGTAAGTGCCTTTCTATGAAGTGAGATGGTTGAGAATATGAGAACAGATGTTTGATTTTCACGATGCACAAAAATTAAGATAACAAATATTAGAAAATAAAAATCACAATCATTTCAGGAAGTCACTGAATTATTTCCATTAGTACTGAACCAGGCTTTGAGAAAAATGGAAATGCTTTAGTGAGAATTAAGATGCAGAAGCTACACCATAAACATTTCTTTTTTTCCCTGAACAGTTAATACTGCTTCTATAGTTAATTTATTTCTATTAATGTACAATTTTGGCTGCAAGTAAAGGAGGCATGAACATTTTTTCCTGCAGTATGAAGACAATTACTTGTAAAAGAGTATTCTAAAGCCTTATTTGAAAAAAGCACACAAAACATGAAAAATTAAGCAGAAGTTCACAGTTGTGATTTTTCAAGGAGTTCAATGTATCCACTTAAGCTTAGAAGTGCTTCTACATCAACAAGAGAGGCATCCATTTGGGGGATTATCTGGAAAATACACCCAGAAGGTAGAAAAACTACCAAAAATTAGCCCAATAGGCAAAAATTGAGCTTTCCGTACTGAAAAAAACCATCTTCTTAAGTCTGCTTTTCTTCACCTGCAGGAAGCACCTCATTTATAAGCTACCCATCAACTATAGGTAAACATGTCAACTGTTGTGTGTATAATCATTGTAAGTAGCAACATCTAAAGGCAAAATCATCGCTGTTTTCTTGAATGTCAGTTCCCCTTTTGTATATTTTAGTTTGTGCTGGTGTGATGGGACTAACATATCATTCACCTGACAAAGAAGGGAAATCACCAATGAGAACAGACAAATCTTGTCCTTTGAGTCATTCAAACATTCCCGTGTTGCTGCATTTAGTACAAGGAAATCCTTCACGCTTGCAGTGCCTGGGCTGCCTGCAAGGGTTGCAGTACCTGGCTGGCCAGCAGGACCAGCCACCCCTCCTGAGTTACTGCTCCTCCAGTGCCTTGTCCAGGAGATGCCTCGGTCAAAGGCACCGGGAGGGAAAGCAGATCGACCCTTTGAAGAATGTGCTTCTGCCCTTTCAACCCAAGGTCATGTTTTCACAGGCAGGTTGCTCCACACTGGCTAAAGAAACATTGTGCCATGCTCTTTTTCCTCTGTTCACTGCAGCGTGTGTATTTCAGAGGAAAACGTCCTGGCCTTCTATACTAGGCATGTGCTCCTTGAACCCTAAAAGTCGTCGTTAGAAATTATAGGGCAGTGCAATAAGCACCTTGGATTTGTCCAGCTATTCTGATGTGCTCTGTGTGGGTCTAGTGAGGGATGGACTGATGAAGGCTATCTATGGATATGCATATACAAAGTATTCATGGAAGAATGATATCTTTGCAAGCTTTTTGGACAGTGCTACAGAGATTGTAACAATCACAGCTATGTTACTGAAATCCTTAGCTGGTTAAAGTAAAGTCTACAGGAAAACATTATCATTTACCACTTGGTTCCCTTATTTCTAAAAAATTTCCAAGGCAACCCTTTACATTTTTACAGAATACAATTGGTCCTATCACTACGTAGTTTTACAACAGTTTTCCAAAGAGTCAGCTCTTAAAGCAAACCTTTGCATGATGTGAGGCAGCAGCAGCATTTGATTGACAGAGTAGGTAGGAAAGGAAAATAACATGGAAAATTAATGGGCAGTAGATTACAACTTTCCCTGAAGATACAGAAATAGGGAGGAGTTTGCCTCAATTAGGAAAAAAAAATAAAAATAAAAGGATAGGATAAAAAGTAGGAAGAAAAGTAGCATGCTATCAAAGGGAGAAAGATTTTTGCAAAGCCAAATCCTCCCATTGAATTTTTGAGGGCTAGGCACAAAGAGCAGTAAGGCTACAAATGGACTTTAAGTCCATACCTGTAGCTTTCCTGGTCTTGACACTTATCCCCAATTATCTTACAGATCTACCAAGATATATGAAACTTTCTTATACCCTCAGCCACTTCAAAGAAAGCTTTTATTTCAATCTGAACCCAAATGGAAGTCAGCAGTTTGAATTTCCCTTTATAAAATAAATACTGAGAAAGGCTAACAATAATGCTTTTAGGTGGATTCCAGATGCATGTGCCCCGAAGAATAAACAACATCCCACCCCGCCCCGCAATGCCTCTAGTAATGGTGTTTAGTAAGAATACAAAGTTTGAATGCAAAAGGAAAACTAAATCTATCATCGAGTATATATTTGTGAAAAAAATTACATGATTTTGAAAAGAAACATGAATATCTAAAATTTTATTGCAAGAATTTCTGTGGCTAGCACTGTGGTACTCTACAGTACTGCCCTATTAAGAATGAGATAATAAATGTATATAATTTAAGGCAATATTTCTCTACCAATCCTGCAGAGATGACAGTGAACAGAACTGAGAAAAGGAAGAATTTGAAGTGCTTTTTCTTTAAGTAGAGCACTTCCAACACTGCTTCAAGTTTTAAAGGGAAAGAAAAACAGCTTCAGTAGTTAGAGTGTTCACAAGAGTGAGGGACTAAGAGCACTCCGGTACAGGCAGAGTGCAGGTAGGTGACATGCAAGCTTTCACATTTATCTCTGTTATTGCATTTCACATACATGCTCGGCAGCGTTCAGAATATTCAAGCCGTGGGCCTCTTCAGAGATGGCAAACCACACTAAACTGCGTGGTGGTTCTGTGATACAGATCAATGCCCATGAGGGAACACGGAACGCTGTCACTTCAGATTTGGTTTCACAACTGAACTCAAAACGCCTCTTTCATGAAAGACAGTCTTCATTTCCCACTCATCCCAGTGTGATTCAATTTTATCAGGGATACTTGCAATATCAAGAAAGACACAAAGAAAAACCTTTCGCAAATTTTCATTTATAGTGAGCAAGTTTAATAGAAGATTCAAACCTCACCATTTGAAGACATGTAATTTGAAGTCTAAGTAATCCAAAACTATCACTTTATAATGTATGTTCCCATATCCAAAACTGTACTTCTATCCCTACCACTCTTAAAATTAACAAATTAATCTAATTTTATTCTCAGTGATTAAGAAAAAAATTGGGAAGTAACAAATGCAGGACCAGCCTGTAGAATGTGACTACCAGACTGTAGAATATTTCAACTGCTTTGTACACGTCCAGTTTCTCCTTGCTCTCAGGAGACACCATTAGAGTGGTTGCTTATACCTTCAATAGCACATGTGAATTCCAGTAGTTATATGCATCCAAAGGAAATTATATCTACCAGCTGGTCTTTGAGATAAACAGAAAAAGCATCCCTTAAGTCTCTAACCCTAGACGGTATACGAAGCCTCTGCTGCTGAAGCTTCTTCTCAGGCTTCCTGGTTCCCATCTCCTCCTAAAGGTAAGAGGAATCCATGAAGGGTGATGCAGAGACCAGATACAGAAAGTTGTTCCTGTCCTCTGCTTCCAGCATTTCTCCATGCGTGGATCAAAAGGAGGTGGCCCAACTCATCGCCACATGTCATACCAGAACATCACAACAGTGTTTACCTCAAGATCTTGTTGCATTAAAACAAACACAATTGCATCATACAAGACGCAAATGTCTTCAAACCCACTTTACAGATAGAAAAGTCAGCGTAGTCAGAATTTAAGCTGTAGGTGTAACTGCATTAAATAAACACAGATGTAGGTCTGGCAACGGAAGAACCGATCTTGGAAAATAAGCAACCAAAAGCCTCACCATAGCTAAATGTTACAGTACTAAAAACATAGCCACACTGTTCTACACAATGAAGTTCAGAACACAAGTACATATATTCTAAACACAGAACAGAAAGACCGCTGCCTCCCAGATCAGTCACTAGGCATTCTTTCCTCTTAACGTAAGACAAATCCATCTATTTTGTATTTTCTGTGGGTCTGTCACATGGTAGTGGTACCTACTTGTGCCAAGCAGCATTTTCAAAGAGAACAAATCCAGCTTCAGCTTTAAAACTTGCTAGACCAAACTGGGCAAACCTGTATGCTTCTAGGAAAGATAAGAATAGCATGCCTGTGCAAAAGTGCTACAGAGCTAATACTTTAACAGCATATGAGCCTCTAATTCCAATTTTCTTGGACAATGACTTAAGAACAGGTGCAGCCCCAGCACCAAGACAAACCCCAACTATCTAAAATCTTAAAGACAGTGCAGCTCAAGCCAGCGAAACATAAATTTGCTCATGGCAACATGGGAAGAAAGCCTCCGTGATGTAGAAACAGATGTCACTGTGCATTTTTCAGAATATGGCATTACCCACTGCTTTGTATGCATGGCTTCACTGGATATATTTAAATTATATTTCATAAACACACTATAACTTCTTTATTCCAACTATACTAAAGTAAAGCAGGAATAGCATAGTCTTTATTAAAAGTTTCTACTTACATGAAAACTTACAGTAGCCTATCACCCTAACTTGGGAAGGCTAGCCAAAACAAAAAAAGTGTGTTTCATTATATTAAAAAGCCTCAATTACAGAAAGCCTGACACAGCCAAGATATAATTATGATCAACATCAGACAGACATGCATAAAAAGTGAAAAGTGCAGTTAGAACGTTCAGTGTGTCAAGCGCAGTGAATGAGATACCAGCTGCACAGTACTTTAATATAATTAAACTGCACTTCTTATATAAATGTAATTTAAATGACAGGCAAGAGTGAAGTTAACTATCTGCTTTCTGGTACAGGAACGCAAGCATTTCAAGGTTATTTTTAAATCTTTTTAAAAAGGGCAGCACAAGTAGCATGTCAGCAGGGCCAAAAAAAATTCTGGTTGTCTCTCACAGGGGGAGCATCCCCTTTCACTTTAGCATTATGACCTGTGTGCACAAACTGAGCAATATCTAATTATTTTTGTATTATAGTAAAAATCCAGTGGATTTGAAAATGAAACCTAATTGTCTTGTATAGAGAGAGGCAGGTTCAGGCAAAAAACAAGAAAATGTTTTACCCTGTGATGTACCCATTACTCCTTCCCCACCTTCTCTACAGTCTTCTATCTGTGGCAGTAAAATCCTGCTGAGTTTAATTAACACACAGAATTCACTTCCTTTAGTTTCATTTTAATTACAAGAGCAATAAGAAAAGCCTAAGTATGTATTTGTGATTAGGGATATTAGCTACTTGGACCTGGTTAACTGAAGTAACCAGGAGTAGTATTTCCCTGCTGATGCAGAAATTCTTATTACTGTAGCTTTTTGCCCAATTTCTGCAAAATAATGTACAGTCAGATCCAAGGTTAATTCTGCCATAAATGCTCACTTGTAGGAGCTGGTGACTGGTCTGGAAGCACAGCCCAGAAGAGCAAAGCATACCTAGCAGCCTTGGATTCCCCTCCACCCCCAAGTGGATTACCCGTCTGTTTGGAGGAGTGGTGGGGCTACGTGTTGCGGCCAGAAGCTGTGGCAGCAGTTTGTGAGGACTGAGCCAGCCAGCTTTACTGTAGCCTGGATAATCAAGACTGTGAAGCCACAGCACTCGCAACAGGCTTACTGCCAAAGGGACACATCCCACTTCTTGGGTCATGAAGCAAGTATTGAGGTCTGTGCAGCTGCAGCTTTGCTGGTAATGGTCTCAAGCTATAGCTCATTTAAACTTGAGTTTAATGAATCGGTATACACCTCCGGACTCAAAAAAGTCACCTGAATTAATGGAAAAGTGCAACAGCTTCCAATTATAGGAAAGAAAGTCAAGCCATTAGTTTTATCATCGCTGATGTTCCAAGATGTAAACAGAAATCCAAATATTACCAGAAATGAAGTCACAACCTGGGTGGCGCCGGGTCATTCACACATGCTGCAGTCTACCTTGATTTAAATCTTACAGCTTATTTAATTTTTTTCTTACCTACATCCAGTTTTAAAATGGCTGAATATTAACAATGGCTAAATATACGTAAACCAGAGATAGGATTAACATTTTCCCCTACAAAAAGGTTTTATAAGCTATAGACCTAGAATATTATGTTACACAGGAACTACGTAACTGCTATGACAAAAGAGAAAGGTATTCTTTCTTGTGACTTATGAGCTACGTTAATTGGATTCTCTGGGAGAGAATCTCGTCCTGTACTACAATTGTACAGGAAGAGTTATAAAAAGTTCTTAAAAGTTTGCAAAAATGTATCAAATTATATTCATTCTCTAGGATAGATCTTGCTGTACAAGAGGCAGTATAGAGATCTGCAACTAGAAGAGGAGTAGTACAAGGATAGCTCTATGAATCAAGTCCACATTTTTCGCTCGCTTACACATAGGAGATTATTTTCTATCATCAGTCAGTCACAATGGAAACTGGAAGGGAAAGGACAAAGTCAAACTCCTTTCATTCGGTTCCTGTGTCTGTCCACAGGTGACAACTCTATTGAATAAACAGCAGATCCCATTTTAAGCCCCTGTAGCCTAAACCATAACCAAAAATTAAAACATACACATTGTGAAAATGTGCATACGTGCCCCTTCCCTGGTTATTCTTAAGTGGAAAAAAAAAAAATACCTTAGTCTATAAACTGAAAGAAATCCAGATTGTATGTCTGAAATATTCCACACATTTCCATTAACAAGGAGACAGATCCAGCCTATTTGCTCACAAAGGTCCAAAATTTAAGCAAACACATTGACTATTTTCTGTTTGAAAAAAATTAGAAGTCCTCTAAACATATACCTTTACTTACATAAGCAGTTCAAACACAGTGTCAAGTTGTAAGTTATGCCTTTAATTTCCTTCTTCTGGATAATGTACACATAAACAGTCATGACATGAACTTGCACAGTCTTTAATCAAACTGGGGGCCAATTACAGATATGTAAAGAGCAATTCAGCTAATTAAATACAGGTGTCAAGGGCCATTTTTGATGCCCAAGAGAAAACTATCAGCTGGGATCCTGCTGCCACAGAACAAAAACACAGATCTCCCATAGGTCCTATGATATCTTCTAGCTCTGTAAGGCTGTCTTAGATCACCTGGAGCACATAAAATGGCACTCAAGGTCTATTTTTGGCAGTTAAATCACTCGGATAGTCCCACTGACCTCCATATATCATCTCAAGTGAGTAACTGTTTCTCAGTGTAAGAAGCTGACCGTGTAACCAAAAACGTACAACACTGAAACCTGAAATAATTCACGTTTTGCAGTAGCACAGAAGATTTGGGACCCTTACAAATCAATAATAGCAGGAGCCACAGGAGAGCTGTGGGTATCACCATGCAGGAGATTAAAATAAAAATTGCTTATTTCTGTCAAACATCAAGTTACAGGCTCTCTTATCATTCTGGTTTGGGCATATAAATAAAATATTATCAGAAACATATTTCTGAAAAAAAAATTATTCACAGTGGTGTTATCTCAGTCTATTCCTTATGTTCTCTGCCATCAAAAAGCACAGAAGAGTGATCTTTTATTTGCCAGGAATACCTGTGCTGATTCATATAACCAATTAAACAATAGCAAAGGGTCCATCTTAAGTGCATAGTTCTCTTTCTCTGTTCTCTGATTAACAACAAAAAGTAACGTAGATAAGAGAACAGCAAAACCAATTCAACATAAACCTCTTTCCCCAGTTTGCAAACTTGCTAAAGAGGGCCAAAGAACAACATGGCGAGAGACTTCATCCTCAGTAAGATTTATGCAAGAAACAAAGCAAAGCACTTACCGTGTCTTGAGATTTATCTTTGACATCATAGACTGTTAGTTTTATTTTAGTCTCCTCATAGATGGGGTATTCCGGTGGGAATGTCACACCAGTCAAAAACAGTGGATCTCTTGTACCCTGCGTAACATGAGTAAACATTCAGTAAGGTAACAGCTGTGCAATGTGTAGTACGCCATTATGAATGTACAGAAACTGTGGGCTCTTCAGAAGAACTTAGCACTCTACAGCAGAGAAATGCGAAGAGCTAACTATTATCCAATCAATAAGGAAACTGGACAGCTTTAAAATTTTGTCAGGAAAGTTTCAAAAAACTTTCTGGGAAGTTTTTTAACTGGAAAAGATATTAAGTGCTTCTAGAAACAGAGCCGAGCAACATGCCTTTAAACAGCTCAGCTAGCAGGTATCAGCACCTGGAATACACCCTGTAATAAACAATCCCTTTCGTTCTCCCACGATACTTTCCGCAAGTACCACAATTTCATCTTCATTTAAATGAACTAAACATGTAACTTACACGCACACACAGAGATCCTCATTAAGTCAGAACAAAATGTCTAAAGAAATGCTACAGAAACTCCCTGTATTACATTAAGGATACTGATTTGTACATTAAGGATACTGATTTGTGGGGAGGGGATTACAATACCTCTCTTTAGGCAGTAGTGGAGTAAGACAACATTCCTGTGCTTTGTAACATTATGATTCTATCTAAAAGCTGTACACAGAAGTAACTATATCATAGCACCAGATAAACAAAGAAGTAAATGAATCATAAAATGTTGTTGAATCATAAAATGTTGTTTATAATTTCTTAATGTTTAGTAATACTTAATATCCAAAGATTACCAGGCTAGTATCCTTAAATTTTCTATTAAGTAAAATACAGGATTTTGCATGATAAATGCAATTTTTTTTTTAAGAAAATAACTTTTCTGTGACCCTACCTTCCCCTCCCCCAAAGCTTGACTATGAAGCTGGGGACCTTGACACAATAAATTCAGGGATCTAGTCAGATCTAGGACATTGTATTAGGAAATGCATCAACTTAAAAAAAAAAACAAAAAACCCACACCAAAAACCCCACATATATATATATTCCATCTTCTGCACAACATCATTCCAGACAGTCTGCAATGAACCAACCTGATCAGATACAAGATATTTGAATTAAGCAGTTTCAGGACGGCTGATGGCTGGAACCATAACAATTTAATTAGTAGTTAGTTGAAGGTGATCACACAAAGAGCTCCTGAAATATTCGCATCGTATTTAACAGTTAAAACAAGCCTTTGGCAAAATCATGTGTGTGTGTTTACAATAAGACTTCCCTGTTCTTAATGAGTGTCTCCAGTAAGTTAAGCAAGTTACACCTACATTGCCCGCTCACACTTAATTTCGTCTGTGAACCATTTTTGCCGTTTCTGACACTGATGTGTACGGGGCAAAGCAAAGACTAGCAAAGCAGCCTCAGACAACTGTTGCTGTAATGTGTGATGCAAGTTACTAATTATTTTATATACAGTCACAGACATTACGTACACACACTTTTTTCCCTAATTATAGAAGTAGGCTAATATTTTTCAAATTGCAAAAGCATCAACTTTCCAATGGAAAAAACAGAACAAAACCAGATAGGATAACAGTCCATACAATACACCTATGTTCTTCTGTAATTTCAAAATACTTCACAAACTCACTGTACTCTTAGTTTTACTTTGCATTGCCTTGTCCTTTCATGAGAGCAACTATTACCTCTTTCATTCTACACCTATGTCTGGAGACCTGGAGTATTCTCTGTGCCTCTAGTTGGAACAACAGAGCTTTCATGAAAAGCCAAGTTCATTTCTAACTGTTTATCCTGGTTAAATGCCAAGAACTACAGAACACTCTTAGGTATGCTGTACTAACTGCCTGAGTGTGCTTGTCTTAGGTAAGACTATGCACTAACTTGTTTTACTTCTCACTCACTTTCTAAGGAAAGAACGAGCAATTCATTAATCAACATGTTAGTTAAATAAGAAAGAGCCTCACCTCCACGATTTCAGTGCTTGAATACCTCGTCAAAATGTGCTCTGCTGGATGTACCACTGAGACTTGTATAAACGTATTCAGCTTCCGATCACGGGTAGCAGCCACTAGATCCTTGCATGCTGGAGACGGTACAAAATAAAAATAAAACACTCAAAAGAAAACTCTGGGAAAATGCTGTCACAGGCACAGGACAAAGCAGACTACGCTCCGGCTCCAGATTAAATCTCTAGAGACAAGTCGATTTAACAGAGGAAGTCCCTTGGAAGTAACTTACAGAAATAGGAAGTCACATGCTGCAGAATTGAACCGAGATTTCGTTTCCACTAAAAATACTTGCAGCTTCTGCAAAGCTCCCTGCCAGAGGCTCATCGGCTCCAGTATATGCATGTGCGTGCGCATATGCACACACTTACACACACTGCAACAGTAGGCAGTTTTACATAAGCACTCATTTAATTTGCCACAAAATCTCTCTCTTAGCAGCCTAACCCGAGCATCTCTTTTCTGACAATTTTCACAGTACATGACCATTTTAAACATATTCTAAACCAGTTAAAGGCTACCAGTGATTTGGTTAGTTTATATAGTCTGATACTACGTTATGAACTCTTTAGAAGTATTAATGTCGAGTAAAAATCTACATACCTAAAAGCAGACAGCAAAATAACCACTTCTTTTGTCAGTGACTGACATATAAATGAGAAGAATAATTGTATTCTGGTTACATAACATCATTATTGAAACTCATTCTATCTAATAAATATAGAGAAATTCAGTTCTTCTTTAATAATTCATTTTTATCCTGGGCTCACAGTCATGCAGGTGAGCGAGTTCACTCTTTTAGACTAACGCATCTCATGCCTTCTAACCAAAAGGATGAAAGCACCAAAGTAAAAACAAAAAGGAGGAGGAAAGAAAGAAATGCACCAATTGCTGCTCTGCAGAAGGGATGTGGACTAATGGGGCGTGCATTGGCTCAAAAGCAAAACCCATTCGCTTGACATTCTTCAATAAGGAATACGCAACAGTGAATACTGTGATAGGATCTACCCAGTGCTTTCTGCAGTGCGTCAAACTACACTGGATCTTAGAAGCCCGATGGAAGGAAAGAAAAGCCTATGGTTTTGGAGAGGCTAATTGTCAAGAAAGAGCTGAGGACATTTTCTAGGAGTCACTGCCAGCTGGGGGCTTCCTCAAGTGCAGCTGACCTTTAACATCTTAAAAGGTGAGCCAGATTATCCTCACAGCGAGCAAACCTGGTCTGATGAGAAGCCAAGGCAAGGAAAGCTCTGATGCATACAAAAGGCCAACTCAGCTTGGTTTATACCTTTTTTTTTTTCTTTGGGCTCAGACCTGCTGCTTGAGGAAATAAAAGGAAAACTGGCTGAAGCTTTTTTACCATTCTTCCATAACAGTTAAAGGGAACAAGGAAACAATTAAATCTAACCTTCATAGAATACTTTGAAGTTTTTCTTTGGCCCAAATTGCCAATGAAATCTCTTGGTAGACAGTCTCAAACTGACCCTATCATAATTTGGTGGTAGAAGTGGGATAACAATAAAAATTTGTGTCTGATGAAGTCTTTATGAAACAGCTGATACAATAGCATCAGACTCAAATAGCAAGTTGCCAGCATCTCCCTCCTACTAAGGCTCACCACATTATTGAAACCTGTCATGGTTCAGCCCCAGTCGGCAACTGAGCACCACGCAGCCGCTTGCTCACCCTCCCCCCTGCCCCCCGGTGGGATGGGGGAGAGAATCAGAAAAAAAAGTAAACCCCATAGGTTGAGATGAAGGCAGTTTAATAAGACAGCAGAGGAAGATGTTGTAGTAGTAGTAATAATAATAATAACAACAACAACAATAATAACAACAACAACAAAATATTATATAGTATATAGATATATACTATTATATAGTACATATATATTATAATGTATAAATAATGTATATAAAACATATAAAATTAATAAACTCTAAATCAATATAATTTAATAATAATAATAATATACAAAACAAGTGATGCACAGTGCAATTGCTCACCACCCGCCGACCGATGCCCAGCCCGTCCCCGAGCAGCGATCGCTGCCCCCCGGCCAACTCCCCCCAGTTTCTATACTGAGCGTGACGCCGTATGGTATGGAATAGCCCTGTGGCCAGGCTCGGTTGGGTCAGCTGTCCTGGCTGTGCCCCCTCCCAGCTCCTTGTGCCCCTGGCAGAGCATGAGAAGCTGAAAAGTCCTTGACTGGTGTCAGCACTGCTGAGCAACAACTAAAACATCAGTGTGTGAGCAACATTGTTCTCATACTAAGTCCAAAACACAGCACTATGCCACCTACTAGGAAGACAATTAACTCTATCCAGCTGAAACCAGGGCAAAATGACTCTAAGTAGTACTATTTGATATGACCTGAAGAATTATATGAGTAGATTTACTGAAAAACAGTTACCAAAGCACAAAAGGTTGGGAGACACCTACCTATTTGAACAATATCCTTGGTTAAGCTGACAGGAGATGCAGTATCAGATCACTGAAATTTCCAGATACAGCTATTTCCCCCCACAAACCCTGATCTTACGCCACCACCCAGTCCTCAAATGTTCCACTCTATAATCATGTTTTTAGAATATAGCACAGTAAATCACAGTTTCAGAAGAATGGCAAGACAGCTCGTGTTCGCTACCAGAACCTGGAACACTGACAGATATAGTCTAATTTTTCACACCCACCACAAAGGAAGGCTAGCCAGCTCACAATTCAGCGGACCTCCAAAGTTGACAGGAATACACCAGAAATGAAAACTAGAAACAGACAGAAACTTAGGAAAACCGAAAATAAATCCCTCCAAAACCTCACCAGTGACTCTGGCAGAAACGCTACAGCTGAACTCTTGTAAGAAGTACTAGTACACGGTGAATGGAGATACATCCACCATGGATAACAGTTTGATTTACTTGTGGGATGTCTCAAATACATGAACTAGATGCGACTAATTCTTTTAGCAGCCAAGAGCACAGGCTTTTATCCTATTGATAAGCCTTTAACAATTGGAAGAAGATTTGCACTAAGCGGTCACCACCTTGGTGATATCTGAGCATTGAAGACAATTTCTGTGACCGTAGGGCAATCCAGCCATTAGATCATTTTTCTGTAAAAGGCAGCTTAGCAACATGATCTTGAACTTCACTGGGTAGAGCTGACATGAAGATAATTCATCTGCATATTTCTAGTGGGGGGGATCAGCACAGAGTATCAGAACTCTTTGGGAGACCCCAGTGCAGAAGGATAAGTGAAACAAAATGAAACCTGCATCTCCTTTGATGACAGAGTTATTTGTCTCTGTTATGACACTGGGTTACTGCTGTTCACAACTACCCTGTCAGTCAGAGAGGATCTTCAATAAGGTTGTCACTGGCAGAGAACTGAAGATTTGGTGTAACACACAATTTGTCAGGTTGAGCCACAACACATCACTTCCCTTAAAAACAGCTCAACTGAAACGTTTAACAAAACATACAGACTACTTTTAAGCTGATGCCAAAGAATAGAAGTTTGTTATACCCTGTTCACAGCCTGGCAAGTTCCACAGCCCACATAGCATTATTGCCCTTTGAGCTATTTTACTAGCAGTTACTCTGAAAATCTTAGGTCTTCTCAAAGAAACAGTCAACACTCTTTGGATGAAGTGAAGCATTTCATGGCTGTGAAAGTAAAATACCAGCTATATATTTAAACACCATATATTTAATGCTGAGTATTGTTGACATACTACTTAAAAAGAAGCTGATGAAAATACAAACATGAAAGGCACGTAAATGCTGGTTTCTTAACTGCAAACGTAACACAGTGAAAGCAGGTAACAACATCAATACACTTTCCATCATAACCTATGCCCAAGCAGACCACATACATAGGTCACATTACTTTTCAATACTTTACTAAGCTTGAATTAATTCTGGAAAAACTCCTCAACAAAACTCAGTGAACTGAAGTGACAGCTTGTACTTACATGCCGAAAGTATATGAATCTACTCATTGTGACTGTTGACTCAGTGTGTAAAAGCCTGAGTCATCCATTCCCCTGGTGAGCCCATCTCTGCTATGCTTATCAGTGTACAGTGAATGCTTAAGGACGAACTGCATTAGGAATAATTTATGCTTTTATAGCAGCAACAACAAAAAAGTTAAGATGGCAGGAAGAAACAACTCCTCTACACATTAAGCAAAGAAAAAGAAAGACAGCAAAGTCATCACTGTGTAGAGCAAGATAACAGGCTGCAAAGAAAAAGAATTGCTCCAGAATCTTTTTACAAATACTTATGTATTTTGCAAAATTCTGTGGTCTACATATAAAAGTGTCTTACCATTTAAAATGCCTTAAAACAGGTAACATTTAATCAGTTATCCTTCAACACTTATTTTCCAAATAATAAAAGCAAAGAGAATAGTAGTTGTTATTTCATTTCCACTGCTGTTCTTGTTCTCCTACTAAAACTGTACTATTATTCTTACATGAATCGCAGTAAACAAGCGGTCCTTCTCTATCAGTCATGCCTGTGCATTGTCCTGGACATTCCCGTACCTCTATGCTGCACACAAACCACGTGTGCTGTAGATGCAAACCGTGCAAGTAGACGCTCGAGTCTCAAGTCCTGTCACATTCAGTATTTCACTGTTCTCTATGCTGCACGAACACACTGGTTGTGCTCTTCAGCCCGCTGTGTGCATGTGCGTGCACGTAAAGACAACAGAAGAGAAAGACTGGTTACTGTTTCCTCAAGACCGGGCTACGCTGTAAACACTGTAGAATCTTGCGTCACGGTTTCAGTGACTGATTCATGGGCTCGGGGAGAATTTTCTGAAAACATTGCCTGTATGGAGGAACAGAGCACAGAGAGAAAAACTAAAAAATCCCAATGACTATATTACAATAAAAAGGAGGAAAACAACCAAAACCAAAACAAACCAACAAAACCAAACGAGAAATAGTTTGGAAATTCACCATCTACCTTCCCTGAAACTGTAACAGCTCTGACCAGGCGTTCAGCACTGCTCCAAGCACTAAGCCCACTGGAGCCCAAAGAAATTTATCTGGCAGATAAATGGGGAGACGCACCATCTCCCAGAACTAAAAAAGATCCTGTAGCTGGAACAAATGACATTGGCAAAGGGACTGAAAGACATCCTCAGCTCAGAGTTCACAGAGTTGTTTGGGAAGGAAGCCAAGGACTAGCCCCAAAATTGGGAAATAGCATTGAAATTGCAATGTTTATTTTTGTTAGTGGGGGAAATTACAGCACATTGGTGAATATCTTCCCAGACTACGGATTCACACGATGTACGTATTAGCCTACATGACAATTTGCAAGGTAGCTTTTTCTCTAACCAGTGACAGAAACACGACCATTTCCCACAGCTTCATTTCTTCCCATTTTCCAAACAAAAACAGATTCCAAGGGGCTGGCAAGGGATGGGAATTAACCACCATAGCCCCATTGCCTCCAGGGCACATTATTTTGTATGCTCTCAAAACAGAACAGAAAATTAGTAGTATCTGAAGACAAGGGCCATGGGAGAAGCCTGTGGGTCTCACACATGTACATAGCGAACATAATGTTCAAAAAAAATTTTTTTTTATTTCATTGGCATTGCAGCAGCACTATTATCCCAAAGCAACTTAGTTTATAAATAATAATGTACAGTCTGTTTTGATAGACTAATTAAGTGAGGTGCAGCTATTCCTTAGTGGGCAAAAGGACACATTAAATAAGAGAACAGCACATTCAGACCTGTACTACATGTGGAACACTAAACAGTACACAGTTTTCTTTCCTCCACCCTGGGGGGGTAGGGAGGCACAAGAGAAGAAAGTGCTCATCACTGCTGCTTCTGCCTCTGCTAACAAAGCTTGCTGAAAAGAATACCTTCAGTCAGACACACATAAAGGCTTAGGAATAATCCAACTTCAGAACATACAGGAAAGCTTTGGTCGTACTTTTGAATTAGGAGCATAAATGCAACTGCGAGAGGGATGAGAACAGGACAGTGATGTGTTCTGTGTGTGGCAAAATACACCTGAAAGAAAATGAGACAAACATCTGAGGACTGGTATTAGCACAGGTAATGAGCACCCCGCCAGCTAGTGCTCTATAATAAATATTATTAATTGGTTTATCATAAATACTACTAATTGGTTGCCCCATTTACGTGGCAGCAGGAATGCTTCGGTTTGCTGGTGGGTAAAGAACACGTCTACCTAGGGACCGAAAGAATAGAGAAGTTACTCCCACAACAATTTGCAATGTGGACTCCTAGCAAAATTCACCATACAACACTAAGTATCAAAGCATGTTGCCACAGAAATTATAACATCCGCGTTAGCGCAAAATGAGGGCACGGTTACATAGTCATGAAACAGGCAGGGACACTCATTAACAGTAGCAACTGAACAGATGCTGAGACTTGGGTAAAGTCTGCAATGAAAAGAATCTCTACAGAACAGAAGACTACATTTGGCCCACATTTACAAATAAGTAAAGATCTACTGATTTTTACCTAAGGAAAGGTCCAAGATCACTGTTCCCATCTCTGGGGATGACAGGCTTGTATAAAGATAAAATACATATCTGTACTCTGGAATGTGCAGCTGATTGCTAAAGTAACCTAGGTGTATCTCAAGGAAACACACATACGTAATACAATTAGCATCCTTTGGGGGATGCCTGTAACTAACAGTGAGAAGAAAATTTCTACCAACCATCCAAGGAGAAAGAGATGATAGAGAAGTCTGAATCAGATGAAGCACAAAGAAAGAGATCTCTATAACATCTCTACAAATACAGGTTTGGGGGGGGGGGGGGGAC
>VZTL01063906.1:73355-87539 GCA_013400535.1 Scopus umbretta
GGAACCACAAACACCACCAATATTAGCAGTACTCAATCTAAGTAATATACCAATATGCTGGCCAGAAAAACATCAATCATTACCCACTTAATTTGCAGCTAAAAGAACACGATTATTTAGGAGTCATTGAAATAAGATACACAAGTGCTGCTGGGGGAAAATGCTGCATGCTGATGGAGGGTAGGGACAAGTGCTCATGGCCAGGAGTCGAGATGCCAGCTGCACTCATCATCCCATTTGCATATGAAGTGATAAATCTGGTTAGAATTACCACTGTGAAAATCAGAAGTGATCTATTTCAGAATAAGTTCTGCCCACCCGGGGTTTTGCAGTACTAAAGAAACTTTAGGTTCTGTGTCTTTCGTGTTTTACTAAAAGCCTCATGCTGGACTAGAGCGTTAAGTACAGCACTTTCAAACTGCATCCTTCAGCTTTCTCTGAGAAGGTAAAATAAATGCAAAGGCTTAGACTGTAACTTTGCATTGCCATTACCAGCAGCAATAACAGCCATTTCCTGAGCGTGGGTTTCAATTCTTCTGACATGTTAGAGCAAGCCTATTCCATATTGCAGCTTTGCTATTCAGCCTGGACAACCCCAGTTATTTATAGAGTTTAAGCATGATAGATGCAAGAGACACAGGAAAGTG
This sequence comes from Scopus umbretta, assembly GCA_013400535.1. Taxonomy (NCBI): domain Eukaryota; kingdom Metazoa; phylum Chordata; class Aves; order Pelecaniformes; family Scopidae; genus Scopus; species Scopus umbretta. The sequence continues at coordinate 74,003 of VZTL01063906.1, forward strand.
GCTGACTGGATCAACGTACAGCTCACAGGCATCATATTTCCGCTGCAGAAGCAAACACATGGTTATGTGTGTTAACCATCCGTTCAATGCAATTTACATTTCAGTAGTGCATTAATCCATTGTTAACATTAGACGATCTGTTCCAGCACATTCACTGCTAACAATCATGCTCCTCCAGTTTTATTTACAATTGTGTATAACTGACTTCCGCCACCTCTGTCCTCTAGACTTAAGCTACACAATGGCAACAAGGTCACGGAAGTGAATTTCTAGCTTTGCTCAGAACAGCTGGTTCCTTACGTTACGAAACAAAATGCTCTTGATCAATATTTCTAAACTCCTTTAACTTCTGAAACTATATCTGAGAATGTGTCTATGTTTATCTTTCTCATGTAGTGCTGTATCTAGTTATAAAAGTGTAATTCTTCCAAAAAAGACTAGATTTCCTTACTGAGCACTCTGTGCCTCTAACAGCACAGAGAACTCTGTTCTTCTGAGATGCTGCAGTAGTCTAGCAACAGTAAAGCAGACCTCTTGCTGTTTTAGATTCTCAATTATCCTCTTTACCTTCTGTCCAAAACTATTCTGCTCATGGCACCACCTATTAATAGTATTTATTATCTGACCTGAAGGTGACTTCAGTTCTCTGGTGAGAGAAATGAGGAAAGTAGTAAACAAACACACAAAAAAAAAACCCCCAAAACAAACAAAAAACCAAACCACCACACCAAAACTTCCTATAATTTACTACACTCCAAAATACCTTCATTTCAAAATGGATTTTGTTACTGCTATTTCAAAGGCTGCAATTTATTTTGGTATTGCTGGTACTTTAGAATACCACAAAAGGGTTTAAATCTCCTGGATACAGAGCTAAATACCATTTCCTCCTTCACCTTTTCCTAATATTGTCATGTCAAGTATCTAATAAAGAAGTAAACTTGCTGTAGTATCTTTCAGAGATTTCCCACTATCCTGAAAATAGAGCGGTTACAAGTTTAAGTACCAGCTGAGGATTTAGAAGAAGAGCAAATGGTATACAGACTTTCCCTTTTTTCTTTTAACTACGAGTGTCTTTATACTATAAGCTCATAGCAAACTTCTAGAACCTGTAACAATTTCTCTCACATTTTATAAATCAAATATATTCTGCTGGTTCCTAACTTGTTCCATCTCTTCAGGAATAAAATAAGTGTACAAAAATATATCAGCAATACCACAAGAAGATGAAAAGAAACAAAAGTGCCAAGTGTCTCAAAGTTTTCAGTCTGTCACATCTGTTTTCATTATAACAGTATACATTGCTTCCTTTGACATAAGCATTTATACACTGCTATTCCAGTTGTCAAGTGAAGCATTACATGGTTTTGATCCTCAACGTGCAGTATGACTTTACAACACTGTAGAGACAGTCTTTTTCACTAAAATATAAAGAAAATTCAGCTGTTGCTTAGCCCTACTCCAAATCCATGTCATCATATGCATCTTTACAACCTACTTGCAGGCTTGGTGAGGAAAGAAGCTTCCCTTGCAAAACAAAAGAAGGCAGTCAAGCAACACGGAGTCCAGCAACTACAGCAGACAACAAGCTTCAGAAAGAACTCTAAACCACCTGAAATCTTTTAGGGTGCTTCTTCACTGCAGTGCAGCTGCTTTGAGCAGCTGTGAGTGAGCTACTCTGGATTCTGGGTACAAGCCCAGTTACAGGAGCCCAGACCTCAACAGGGAGTGATCCACCCTGCTTCTTCGGCATGTCGTGCAGCCTCGACAAGGCTTCAGGGTCCCATAACTATGTTGCCATTACCACCCAAGCTAGCCGATGCGAACGCTGACCTGAGTACATCTAAACAATACTGCAGTTTTAGAGGCTGCAATAAGGATGTCCTTTTCACATAAACTTCTCTCAAGCCAGCTCTCTAATTAATTATAAGCTAATTGACTATGTAGCCATAGCCCTGTTGCCTATGAGACACTGCTAGTGAATAAAACTATTCATTTCTTCTTTAAGTGCAAATGTGACGACATAGTAAAGGCAGTCATGATGATGGTGCCAGGACAAGATGCAGTAGGGAGCTGCATTAACAATAGTAACTCACAAAAGAGGAGACTGACAATAGTTAGACTTACAAGCAAAGCTACTGCTTGACTGTCTAACTGAACAGCCTTTAAGATACATTAGTCTGAGGAGAGTTGTGTTCCTTTCTTTACATATGCCAGGGCTGGAGCCTCCAGTGAAGGGCGAGGAAGTCATGTAGTTTTGATCAATTTCACAAAAGATTCCTGAAAAAAGCCAACCCAAGGGAGCACAGCAGAAAGATTTGAGCACTGTAGTACTCTCCATGTGTGCTCAGAAGAGGAACAACATGGCCTTTGAAAAAAAAAAGTAGGCAGGTATTATTCCGCTGTACGATTATACTGGGTTTTTTATTATCTCTCCCCTCCTTCCCGCCCATTGCGATGCTAAATGCTAGCCTGATTCACAACTGGTTCTCTTCACGTAGGCACCTGTCAAATGTTCAACATGACTAGTGAGTGTCTGTCTGAAAACAAGGTCCTCTACAGAAAAACAGAAAGCAAAGCTCTAATCCCTCCAATATGCCAGAGGTCATCTTTTAGCAAAACCAAAACCACGCTCTTTGACATGTCTAAAAGGAAACCAGACTAAAATGTACGTCAAAGTCAAGGCAAAGAAGAGCAAGACACACTTTTAATCAAAGGAGAAAATTGATTTCTGCAATCCAGAACAATCACTTTTAGCCCTGTAATGGTTAAATTTCCTAGTCGGGAAATGCAAGATAAATGCTAAGTAATATGCATGCAGGCTGTAGTTAAAAGGAGAAGACATTCTAATATAAGTAAGACTTGTCTGCAAAGGTTGCACTTCTGGATTAATACCTAATTTAGAGATCCAAGTAAGAGACAAGGCTTTACTTCTCAGGGGATTTTGAGACAGCCATTCTGACAAAGAAATTAAGATTACTTTAATAGCATGGGACTTGCATGAGATAGCAAAGTATAACCCCTTTATAAGGAATTAAAATATATATTTGTATCTTTTCACATAAATGACAGAGTCCAGAAATAATAAAAGCTTACAGATCAAGGGTTGTGTCAGAGGACAAGTTTCAAGGAATCCATCTCCCATGATCATCTTGGATTTGTTTACTCACATATCCTCAAGAAATAACCTTTACTCCTAAAATTCTCCAAAATGTATGTCTCAACCATGAGAACTCTGTTGGTACATAAAAACAGGCTTTAAAAAACTACCGGGTGACAAATACCATACTGACTGTAGCTGTTGTGACACACTTAGATGTCATTTTAAAGTAACATTTTTAAAGCAGCATATAAATTTGTATTTCCAGTTTCTTCAAAATCAACACTGAGCTCATCTCCTCAAAGATACTGGCCCATAATTATTACTCTAAATTGTTAACTCACAGATTTACAAAAGGTCTGCAGCTGGTATTTTGATCTAAAAGGGTGAGACATCAATGATTTCCACAGAGCGGTAGGGCCCAGCATACTACATGCTAAACCAGAAAGTTGGATCCTTATGCTATAAATAGACTGCCATTTCCAGCGGGAGTTTCTTTAAATGGTGAAAAACTGCTATTCACACGTTACAATACTATGTTTGAAACTGCCTTGGTTTTGATGTGTTGACACATGTAAAGACATAGCTGACTTCTTCCCAGAGAAATAATTTTAAATTATTCAACTCCTTTGTACAAAGAAATATTAGTTAAGGATTAAAAGGAGAAAAAAAAAAAAAATCCTTCATTTGTCTCTGTAGAGACACCCCCTGGCAGGTTTGAGATTTAAATCCAGAATGACCTAGGTATTGCTTCTCTTCATCTCAATGGGAGCATGTTCAGATCTCAAAGTTGAAAACAGTGCTAGCCCATTTTAGTTTTTAAAGCAGTTCATTTACAATCCTACAGCCAACAATCCTCTGCTTCTTAGGTGTGAAGAATTCTGGTCTTCAAAGAACACTAAGCCAAATTCTTCTTAACTAATCATAATGAAATTCTGTGCTCATTCAATCCCTCAGAAATCAATCTTAAATGCAACAGGATTTCAGTGTCAGCTTTAACTTGTTTTGAATGTTTGAACTATATTTCACAAGATAGGTGGTTTTTAAATTTAGTTCAATTTATTTCATTTCAGTTTCATATTCCACACAACAGGAAAAAACCATATTAAAAATATGGTTAATCACAATAATTAGCGTTCATAACTGTATCAGAATCTTCACTATCCACAGGAGGTAGGGATAAAGCAATGAAGAAAAGCATCTTAAGCATTTTGTTTGTTTTCAGCAAAGCCCTTCCAAGTACCTCAGTTCAGTCTGCTTGTCATACTACATCCAGCGTTGTGGGGGATTTTGTGGTGCTGCGTTTAGGAGAATTCCTTTTTTTTTTTTTTTTTTTAAGGGCCTGCAGGGGAACCTCATTTTCAAGTTAAATCTCACCACAGGACATACATTTCAAAAATTCCAAAAATAAGTACATCTAACACTAATGTGTTCAAAAGGGGAGGATGGCTTCAGTCTTCTATTAATTAGATGTTTTGCTTTTTATGGAACTTCTGTTTCCACATATGAGGATAAAAAAAGTCCATTGGGAAATGTTTTATAACATGAAAGTATTACTGCAATTACTTCTATAGGCATCTTTAGAGATTTATTTAACAACTGCCATTTCAAAGACAAATGTTCCGTTAATGCAGCACAGTATCATCAGGGTCAAAGAAGTCGAGAGCTATCATGCCTTTAATTACTGAAAAATGTTTCAGTTAATATATTATTGGCCTAACAAAATAGAATTGTTTCGTGTCTGTTTAGTCATTACCATTCTGTACAACAAGAAGCATGAACTACATGACTACTGTAATCTGTAAATAATTTGCTTCCTTTTTGTCTCCCAAACGATCTACACTCTTTTGGAATTATAAGGTGACTTTATCTTCAAGGAGAAAGACACACCAGGAAAGAGATACGAGGAATTCTCCAGACAATTTTTTGTGAAGAGTTTTACAGACCGGGCTAAGGTTAGAAAAGACCAACTACAAAAAGTGACAGTAAAAAGTCGAGCGTAAACTCACAAAAAGACAGAGATGTCCACGAGTCAGTTTTAAACAGAATACTCTCATCCTCCGTGCACCTGCTACCTAGCTTTGGAGGTACTTAAAGTCTCCAGGTATTTAAGCTTTCAGCTGTAAGAGGTCCCTACGTGCCTGCAGGCTGGCTTCTGGGCACGTCCCAACTGCCTCAGCCTCAACAACGCTGAGCAGCTCCGAGTCTATCTCTGGCCCTGTCGGGACTGGCAAACCACACGCCTGTCTTGACAGTCTCAGGCTGGCAAGCAGTGGCAGGGCACAGCTGCTAGTCCACGCTCTGCAAAAACATCACTGCTGATTTCCTTCACAACAGACCCAGCGGGACAGCTGAAGGAGAAACGGTGCCAGTGTCCCTTTTAATTCAATAGAGCACTGGACCAGAAACAGGTCAGATACCGGGCAGATCCCCAGGTTTATCATTCTGCCCACCTCTAACATAGCAGCTACAAACCACAAAAAGTTGCAAATTATTACACAAGGAGGGCATACAGACACTCAAGTCTTCCTCTTGAAGCTGTCCCACCTGGATTTAAAAGAAGAAAAGACTTACTGGCAGCAGGTGTAGAGGGGACAAAAGGTAATTTGAAACGTACTTTCTATATTTTACATGTTATTTTACATTCAGTTCTCACTGAATTCAGGTCCCTGTCCATAATCACTCCAGAACTCAGGTCCACCCCACTGGAAAAGAGGGCACTAAATAGTCATCCCCAGCTTATTTTGTCTTTGACCCGAATTCTTTCATTTGTGGAGGAAGGGAGAAGAGTTTCAACTGGCCAATTTGCACCATTGCTGCAAATACATACTCAGTAAACATTCTACTTCAGGCTTCCATTTTGCAAGCATTCCCACTAGCAAGTCTTCCCTGTGAGAATATACAGAAAGAAAAATAAACAAAGATTTGCATGCAGATGCAGACAAACATAAAAATGAGCACCAATAAGATATTATCCCAGGCCAAAATCATTCACAAACCTTTAATTCCACATTTGCTCAACTCTCTCGAGTCCTAACTTGTTCTTTGCCCAAAAAACAAGGCACTTCAGGCTGCTGTCATATCCTTATGTGAGGCACACTAAACATACCATAAAGGATTTAATAACTATGCAAGAGTGGAAGTTCCCTAAAACTGCTAGCATCCACATAGATGGCAACAATTTTAAACAGTCTAACTTCAACATAATTATGAGGGTTTATTTAGAGATCGTGAAGAATTTCTAGATCAAGATAGCAGCTATCTTACTATCAACATGGAGCACACACCACGACAAGAGTCCATTGCAAACCAATCACTAACAGCGAGCTCTAAGAAGCCTCAAAAATCCTACTGGAAAGTTACATGACAAATCCCTGCCACACAGAATTGCAGAATCAGTCTTGAGCTCATTGAGTCCAACTGCCCTGCCCAATCAGAGTCAGCTACAACAGGTTGCCCAAGACTGTCCAGTTGGGTTTCGACCATTTGCAAGGATGGAGACTTCACAACTTCCCCAGGTCATCCGTGACCGTGTTTGGCTACCCTCGCAGTAAAAAAAGTCTCTGTGTGTGGATTGTGTTCTGATTGAATTTCACGTGTGTTTAACTTCAGTCCATAGTCTCTTGTTCTTTCATTGGGCATAACTGAGAAGGGTCTGGCTCCCTCACTTTCAATCTCTCCCACCAGGTATTTAGACACATGGCTAAGATCCCCCATAAGCCTCTCTTCCCCCGGCTGAGCAGTCTAAGGACTTTCAGCCTCTCCTCATATGAAAGATGCTCAATCCTTTAATCACAAATGTTACTTTTGGCATTCCAACTGGCTCGGTCCAGTAATTCCAACATACAAGCTATTTCTCGTACCGGCCTAGAAGAAATCCCAGGACTGTAGGGGGAATTGGACAGCAGCAGAGAAAACTAAGATTTCAGCCTCTGAAGCACAAAACCAGGAATGCTAAAAATGGCTCTTAAGCAAACTTAGTTGTATACACAATTTCTTTTTTAAATAGAAATAAAGTTTAAAATTTTAATGCTACAAGACATTGCAGTTTGATGAAAAAAAGCCTGTCTACCAGGAGAAGCAATGTAGTTATAAAGGATTTATGAAAATACAGTTTATTCTTAGTAATGAAGCTGTGGAATAGACTAACATCTATTGCTGAAAACATTCTGCAGACACTGTATGTCTTTTAAGCCTCCTTGACAACAGCATGGTTAAGGAATTTAAAAAAAAAAATAAAATTAAAAAGTCAATTACATCCTGAATAGTTAAAATGTCAGCTTCCTGGGAGGTAGGGAAAGGTTGGAAGAAGGCAGCAGTGCCAGGACTTCCATCCAAATCTCTGTTGTAGGTACGGAAGTCTTATAGGGCTTTCTATAAGAACAAAGGAATAACTCATCCTTATTTGGCTTGTTGCTCTCTGTGTATAGATGCCTGCAATAGAAATTACTCTCAGTAAGGATCTAAATAGTCCTCTCAATTCAGACCAGTTTACTGGCTCCACAGAGGAATCAGTCACGGAGTCATTATGTATCAGGTAAGCACATAGCCATCGGGTCATGTAAGAGCTGTACCTGTGGACACGTTGGTCATGTAGTGGGAGAGCGGGTTCAGTGCCAGTCTCATCTACGCAGATATTGCCCATAAAAACTCTTTCCATAGCAGAGAACTGCTAGGTAAGCCACTGTTCTCCCTTTCCCAACCCAGCCACTGAACTCGCACATACCTCTGCCACGTGCTCTATTCCACCACTCTGGCACCCTAAAGACTAAAGGCGTAATGGGCTACACGCATGCGTACACACCACCACCCCCCAGCCCCAACTCAAGTCTCATAGCATACGATCTAAGAGACCTACATGGGAGGCATGCTGGGGAATCTGAAGAGCCTCATTTGAGAGAATAAGGTTTCAAAAATTGAACTGGTAAGAGTACATAGTTTGGCAAGACAAATAGGAGAACGTATGCACAGTAGGAGGTGTATTTTGGGGAAAAGCAGGAAGAGAGAAATAATGAGGAAAAAAGAGCAGCAGCATATGCCAAAAATAACTTCTCTCTAACTTAATGATCTTTAATCCTACCTTCCTATGAACTAGCTTAAAAATACCCTGGAAACACAACTTTTCAGTTTCATTAGAATAATTTAAAAGTTTATATCACATTCACCAGAAAACCCAATACTTCAGAAGCCAAGCACCATGCTTGAGAAATACTGAAGGACAAATTAAGGTAGGTACTTGTTTGTTTTTAATATCTATGTGAGAAATTAATAAATAGCCCAATTTTGGCAGAATCGCATTAAATCTCTACCTATATCTATAAATTCTTAAGTCACTCTGGAACCCTTTTCCTAAGTAACTTTCAATAAGCCTTAAAAGTTCTCATAAAGGTTTCTTATTGCTTTTAATACTTTACCTTAGAAACTAGAATTAGTTCAGGCAAAGCAGCAATACCCTTATTAGTAAGGAATGAAGTAGATGAACCCATGCTAAGGCTGAGCTGTTGTAATTAATCTGTTTCCAGTGCCCAACCTCACTGGGGCACTGAACTAGCACCCAATCTCACAGAAAATGTTACCGTTTTCAGCATAGACACAACCTTACCCCTTTGAAATTTTGGATAGAAGGATTTTGCAAACATGAGACAACATTTACAAAGTCTATGAGAAAAATGTGAAGTAGACTCCAAAGTATCATTTTCAATATCAAGAAGAAACTGATTTTACTGAAGAAACCTACCAAATCTATTTAAGATTGGGAAAAAAAGGTCCTTCCTAGTCTTATTCTCCTTTTTCCCAGGCCATGTAAATGCAGCAGTTTGCCAACTCTGACAAGAAGTTTTACGTTTCTGACAGAATTTAATCCTATTATCTGCTGCATCACTTGAGAACTAAGACGATAAACCCCTGTGTCTCTCAGAATGGTTAAATTCCAAAAAACCCAACTGTTAAATAGCTTTTCAAATTCAGGTATCTACAAACTCCTCTCTAAACAGATTAGCCATAGCTATTCAAAATTTATCTCTAGGTAAGTGTTTATATCAAAACATGTGAGAGTCACTGTGAGAATCTTTATTCTATTAGATTTAAAAGTTTCCCTTAGTCGCAGCCCTGATTTACACACATTTGTATTTACACGGCTATCATCCACTTTTCAAATACAATTTTTTTCTTAAAAACAAAACAATCCAGAAACAGAAGATAGTTACATTTCATAGAACAGAATGGAAGAAAACTGCCTGAAACCCAGTTTGCATCTGGGTTTACTAATACTGATACCCCAAAACATCTTCACTCTACTCACTACCTGCATCAGTACGTCAGTGGATTTCTCTACTCCATCATAGTGGAATATGCTCAATCAGTAATGATTTACTCCCTCATGCTGGTTCATCATGTGCTTTGACCCACTTCAGAGCAAATAAACATCCCTGCATTTAATGACCCCACTGTGGTGACTAACTGCTGCATAGCGCAGTGTAATGAAGAATTTTAATCTCTATAACCTACACAGAAATTGAATTTACACAAGTCATAGCTGTTTAATGAATATCATTAAGTAGCAATGGATGCCGACGAGTTGAAAAATATTTCTGTGATTACTTCTATCAAGAATTACTTCTTACTGACACAGAAACTAAGTAGATAACTCACACAGCTAACAGAAATGAGTAATGCCATACTAGATATAATGGGTTGTCAGCAACGAAACAAATTTTCATATATTTGATCTCCATACATAGAATAGATATCTATATAACTCTATACATAGATCTATAGACATTCTACAAAGAAATGTATTTTTTCTGTAAAGTATATTACATTATAGAGAGATTTTTTTTTCAGATTCTCTCAGCATGCGAGAAGCAGGCAGAACGCTAACTGAACATCTTCCAAAGTTTCATTACTGGGGATTTTTGAGTCCTTGCATATTCAGCAACACAATTAGCACAGATTAATATTTAAGGTTCATGACAGCATGCTGCTTCTCTAGCTGCAATGCAAATGCAGACAACCCCTGCCCTAAAGGGATTGAAGGAGAGATTTCTAAAATTACAGTAGTGCTTACAGATACAGATTTGAAAATATGGCCTAATTTGCTAGAACTCAAACCCAGCATATCTGGAAAAAAACTGAACAAGAATGAGTTTTTGAAAGGACTCCAGTTTTGAGCTTCTCGGTGTTTCCCCCCACCACCATTATCTGGATTTGTTTTTTCAATTTTTTTCCCCTGTATACATAACACATTCTTAAAAGAGGGTTTAACATAGTAAGCATTGTAGGTTAGCAAACCATGATACTATAATACACTATGCATAAAGTGAGGAGGAATATATGAATGAAACTGGAAAGACAAATAGAGAACGCAGGCTGACACTGTCAAATGGAATGGGACAACCTTCTGCAAGGAGGCTGAAAACGCTCATAACAGAAGAGTCATGCAAGACTACAAGAAGGCAAGATTTTAAAGGGAAAGCACATCAATGCATTCCCTTTGTAATTTTAGTTACTTTAATAGTGGCATTATGGCTACTTTATTACAACAAAATGGCCTCAAATTACCATGTCATAGTGGTAATACCCAGACAGTTTTGGCAATACCACTGAAAAAGACAGTCCTTTTCTCTGGCAGGACACGCAGCACGCAAAATTCAGGAGCGATGCTTTACTTTTAAAGAGGTGCACAGTGAAGAAGGAGAAGAAGTTCAGAAAGCTGCCTCTAAAAAACCCAGCTACTTTCAGTTTGGCAAGGGCTGTAACAGAATCCCAAAAGCTTTCTCAAAAGCTAACAAAGTACTGTGTGGGAGGAGAGGTGGATAAAGACGGATGTGGAGTCTTGGCAAATCCAGCCTCAAATCACTTTTCAGCAGTGTTCAAATTATGTCTGCATATAATAAAGCAAGCTTACTGTGAGCACCACAGAAAGCAGAAGCACAGTAAGGAGAGCTTACTCTACTTAGGGGTCACTAATTCGACATCCCACTCATCAATTTGCTCGATATGTGTTATCCTGTTCCATCATCAAATGCTGCCAAAAGAGAGATGACAGTATGACATGAAAGGTGACGGGCAGTCACTACCTTAGAACATTTTTGGAAGACAGTTTCACTTGTTGCTTTAACTGCACTGAAACCAACTGAAAGTTAGTTCAAGTTCACCTGCGTAAGGCAGGGTGGGAGGGGATGAAACTCCCCTAGGAGTCAGTTCAAAAACACGACAAGTCTTAAGTCAAAACCACTCAAAACATGCCAACACAGTCTAGACTGGGCTTGAAATTGCTGCCTGTTTGGGAGGATCCGTTCTGTCAAAAACAGTTCATCCTAGCAACGCCAAGTTGCTAAGAATAAAAGGCATTTACAGCATCTTATGCTGCAGTGCAAAAGTCTCAAAACAGGCAGATGCCCAGCAAGTAGTTCCCAGAGGAAAAAGAGTATTCTTTCCGATCACATGATACCTTGTGTACTTCCTTAATTTCTTCTGCCCAATTTAACTTGTCTTCTATTTATTTTTTTGTTGCTGTTGGGAAGAAAGAACATACATCAGTAAAACTAGGAAAAAACCTGACCAGCTAGTTTGGTGGAAGATTAAATCTGCGTGGGACCAGAACAAATTCATGTAAAATTCAGCAAACTGTTTTGACAAAAAAGGGCAAAATGTAAAAATAACATTAAAAAAAGCACAAAAACCCACCACCCTTCATTTTTATATTTTTGCTAATATTGTTCCTAACATGGCCAACACTTAACTTCTTTTGAGGGATAAACAACCTTCAGCGTAAAGCAACACTTTCACTTTGATTCACAGAGAAATTATGACTTTTCTTTTTAAATTTACTCAAAAATGTGATGATAACTTTTTTTTTTTTTTTTTAAATTCAGCTAACACTCAAAGTATCAGTTATTCACCAACTTGTAATGTGATGAAGCAGAAGGATAACTGAGTTAGATGGGAAAATTCTGCTAGGATCAGGACTCTGATTCCAAGTTTGTGGTATGGATAAAAATAGTATTTCTGATAATCACTCTTCTAGGAAGAGCTGCTGCTGAAAAAGCTCCAGATTACGTTTCAGAATTGGAAAAATCATTTAGTCGTGGTCTTTGAGCAGCATTGATGTAGCATTTAGGTTCAGTATGCAGAGTTAAATCTGCTTCAAGACCTTTTCCAAGGGATGCCATCACAATATTACTCTGGGAAAAAATAAGATGGTGAAGAATGAAAAATTCTGCATTCACAGGTAGACAGCTCTTATATCAACCCACTATTTGGTAAAATGAAAAAACATAAATACCCTAAAAGTTTTAATTTTTAATTCTTTCAGCTACTTGCTGAAGTTTTCTATGAATTGTGCACTATTTAGTAACATTTTGTAAAAGGACATAATGGTGACATTTACATTATTCTAGACCTTGAAAAGTACCTAGAGGTTATGCAACAATAGGACGGTTCAAACTTCACTGCCCTAATACATACTTCCCAAGAAACGGAAAGCTTTTGGAGATGTTAGGCAGGTGCTCTCATTAAAATCAGCACCTGAATATGCCTACAACATGTGCAGAGACATGCCTTTTCACACAGTTATCTAGATAATTACACTACACCCACAATTGCAATATCCTTTGCTCTCTCTTCACAACGCTAATCAATTAGACAAATTCAAACACACTGAAATGTGTCAAAATTAGTTCTACTGGTCATCAAGGGAGTAATAAACTTTCCTTTCAGACTATTTTTTCAAATGTATTTCTCCATATAACATCATGTTCCTTACTGAATTCAAGTCTGAGCACTTTGACTACCAACTGTGCCTTCTGCCCTGCTCTGTCATTTTTCTGATTATTGAGTTTTCTTGCGCTGCTTTGTCAGTTCACCATCAAGTCAATGAAAATACCTTTAGAGGTGCAAGCTCTTAAAAACTTCACAACAGTACTCACCAATATGCATAATATAATTTATTTCCCACAACTATTACATAATACTTCAGCTAAGTTCACATGTCACAAAGTAGCTACACCAAAATCAATGTGAACTCAGGACCCCACACCATATTTAGTCAGGTCTGGGACTCAAGGGCTGGGATATTTTAACGAAGCAACCAAAAACTCTAACTCCAGAATAAACATCTGTAAAAGAACTAACCCTGTGCACTTCAGAACCATGGGAAAGATTCTTATCAGCTTCACTGTTTGTTAGATTGGTTTGTCATTTAGGCCCAGGATCTGTTTATATTCCTTTTGCTCTGTTCCTCTTTTCAGTAGAAAAGCACTCTGTGCAGACTGACACATGCTACCTCCTAGTGCTTCACAAAACAGCAAGCAGAACAGAATGACCTGAAAAGTCAACAACAAAATAAAGTTTGAAAAGTAAAACATCCCAACAGTTAAAAGGTTCAAGACCCAGCCATATTTCCAAAGAGTCCTCAAGAATATTAAAAAAAAAAAA
>VZTL01063906.1:91340-110629 GCA_013400535.1 Scopus umbretta
AATATTAGAAATCATTTGATTTCAATGTCTAGATTTTTAATACATAGTAAAAAAAACCTTTCACATGCCTAATTCATGCCTCTAACTACCTGCCATTGCCACCAGAGTAACATTTTATATTACAAACACATAGTGAAAGAGACCTTTGCATGAAATACTTGCCTGAAGAAAAGACTGCTTTTGAAAATGACTTCTTTCTTTTTAATAGAAACTTTCTTTTGCTGGGAAAGGTAATCAAGAAAAAAAAAAAAACCCAACCTTTCATGGATGGGTACTTGTAAGACTTTCAATCACAACAACTAACTATATATCAGTTGGAAAAACATTAAATCTAACAACTCATTTTTAAGTAGGTCTGTCATCACATTAAAAATTGAAACAAAAAATGTTCTGTGAAAGTACATAAATCAGGTTAATATAGTAAAAATATATCACCATGTTATTGACCTACATATAAATTGTAAAGCAACAAAGCCAACTTCTTTTTGTTGGAAAATAGCACATGAATTCCTTTTCTCATATACAAAGGGCAATCTCCATTGGGGAATTATTTCCTACTGCATATTTTACTGCAAAGGACAGTATTTTTGTATTGCACTAGGATAAAGGAGTGAACCGTACCGCTGCAGCAAGATAAATGTAGGAAGGATAGTTAACTAACACTGAGTTGTCCACCCTCTGCAGGAAGTAATTGGATCACAACTACAGCATCAGTGAACCTTGTAGAAATTAAACCGTCTCTTGTTGACATTTATACATTGTCTTCAGTAAGCATTATTAAGTATTTGCCAGTATTGAAGAAATTGGTCAGATGGGAAGGTACAAGCTGGTATATGAACTGGAATGCAAGTTTTTTGTTTACAAAAAACAAACAAAAAAAAGTAATAAAAAAGTAAAAACACCACAACACACCACAAAACAAAAAACAAACAACCAACCAACCCAAGAAACCCCCCCGAAAACCCACCCACCAAACCAAAACCCTGCCAAAAATTTAGAGCTGTTCTTGCTCCATGAAAACTTGATGTTGCTGTCTGTTGGTCTAGTTTCACACTGTTCTCGTTACTATAGCTAATCATTCAAGTCTGTGCAAGAAAAGTTACAGCTTCAGAGCTTAGAAAGGCCTTGGTCAGTACAAATTAACAAATAAGTTTGCTTTTTAAATGGAGTTCTAACAAATTTGGGGGTTGAATTCTGCCACTAGCTGAGTCAGCACATTAGTCTGGAACACCTTTATGAATATGCTGGATACAGGCTTAAGTAACTGGGCAGCTGAAATACAGTGCCCAGACTCTAGTGCACCAAACATGACTCAACATATGGTTATCTGCTTTCAAATCCCCTAAGTGCTTTTATATCACAATGAACAAATATGTGATACTAATTGAAGTACCACTAAGCTTTATACATTTATCAAAGTTATCAGACTATATTTTAAACAGTAGTCCATATGTTCATATAGGACACGAAAGAGGAAAAAAGAATTTCTAACTAAACGACTTTTAAGTCTTATGAAGAAAACAAATTTAGAGAGAAAAGGTCAGAAATAGAGTAATCACACATTTGTTCCCCTGAATGTTATCTGCATAAATCCATATATATCAGGTAATATTTAAAGATAATCTGCATCAGTTTACTTCCTCTACAAATGCTCTTTGTCAAGCAACAAGTTAAACAGCATTACGTACCCTGTTTGTGACACTATCTGTAGTGCTACAGAGAGTAGGCCATTTTTATCGTACCACTCAAAGAAACGAGCGTATGCACTTACTCGTAAACTGTGGCTCTCCTAGACTGTCTACTTGGGATGAAGGGAGAAACTGCCGTGTTTCATCTGAAGATCTCTCCTCTTTGATTTCCATGATCAACCTTCGGAGCTGCTGAATTTTATTCTGCAAACCTTCTGAGTTTGCCTCTCCCAGTGCCACAGCCCAAGATTCGCAATCTGGCCTTGATGCAGCTTCAATGTAAAGATCTGGTTCTCCACTCTGAAACTCTGCACTCGGAAAACATAAACACAGTTTTTAGGAACTCTGATTCAAAAGGGGGATCCCGAAAATATTGATGTCACAGACACTTTTCTTTTCACAGTCACAGAACCATGCGCCCCATCCACCCCTTGAATTAAACCCTAGTTCTTTCACACTCAGTGCAGTACTAAGCCTACCCACAGAGTGGTTCCAAAAGCAGTTAATATATTACTAAACTAGGTGGCAGAATCAAATCAAAATGGGAAATCCTTTTTTAGCACAGATTCTGCAGCCTAGCAGGTAGCTATCAGAACTGCTAACTTGAACAAGAATATGATTTAGCAGGGGCAGCAGACATGGTTCTGACAGAGAGTGGGATTCACCAGAATGAATGTGTCCATCATTTCTTCTGTTAGAGCTCTCCTTTATGCTCAGCCTCTCATTCATCCTTGCCAGAATACTGCTAACACATGCAGATAATTTAGCATGACATAGCTCCTCTGTGAAGACTCAACAGGCTGTGTGTGGGAGCTTCTGACCTCATTACTATCCATGTGTCGTTTGCTGTTCTGCCTGGAGTCTAATTGTTTACTGATCAAATTTTCTAAGAACAAAAGAAAAAAGGGGGGTGGGGGTGGCTGAAGCTCCCAAGGAATCTAGGTAAGTAGCAAGGGTCAGTCATTCGATTAAGGAAGAAAAAAACCTCTTACGCGTTTAAAATTCTGCAATATAGATGGCTTAACAGAGTCACAAATTCAATGTGACATTTAGTGCGATACACACAGAGAAGTACAAACTGAGAAAGAAAAAAATCAATGCTTCTTTAAAATAAGTTACCAGCTGATTT
Source organism: Scopus umbretta (assembly GCA_013400535.1). Classification (NCBI taxonomy): domain Eukaryota; kingdom Metazoa; phylum Chordata; class Aves; order Pelecaniformes; family Scopidae; genus Scopus; species Scopus umbretta. Next base: position 94,158 of record VZTL01063906.1, read on the forward strand.
AGAAACATAAAACTCTATAAAAACACCTGTGCTATTGTATTAATAAGGACTGAAGTATTTGTTTGGACATCAAAATAATGTGGACCTAAATAAGCCATAGATCATATTACTGGATGAAACAGAACACTTAAATGTTTTCATACTTAGTTTGAAAATCCAAATAACACAGAAAAGTACTTTTTCAATAGAAAGTGAACTTAAATTCCCTTTTACTGATTTGAGCATCTAACCTTAGGCACTTACCCACATGTTATTCTAAACCCGTTTGCACTTCATAAACTGAGCATCTGTGACTTACAATTAACTCTGCTTTTATTGTTATGGGGGGGGAACAAAAGATGCAAACCTCAAGTCTGGAAGCCTCTTAAAACTGTGCTGGCACAAATCCCAGTAGAGGTGGGACAAATTTTTTGTCTGGGGGTGGATCTAAGGAAATTTAAATGTGTGGCTGCAGCTGCTGCTAAGAATGCTGGATAAGATTTCACGTATCAGTTGGACTATAGAATTCACGAGTAAAGACTGGAAAGAAGAGCAGAAAGTAGGGGAACATCTTTCTGGCTTCAAAGGCAATTTATGAAGTGCTAATAAGGATTCAAACTCTTGCCTCTAGCCCTGGCTTAGTCAGGAAAACAAGGTATTCAAGTTCTTGAGACAAGAATATTCACAACCTGAGGGATCGCAGTTGTTCATCAGATCCTTGCTACAGACAAAATAAATACTGGAGTGACCAAACCTTAACAAGCTGAGCTTTACTGTTTGTCAAAGATGAGTTCAGAGACATAGAAGTTTCAGCTGTAAGCTCTCGTGTGATCTGCTGCTGCATCTGAGCCACAAGGGCAGTAACCTTCAAAAAGATTGGTAATTAGAAGAACTGATAACTTTTCTGCTGCTCTGGTAAGATCTGCAACAGCACAGTGGTCTACTCCCTTCTGTCACTGACCTCAATGATTCAGAAGTTTGTTTTTATTTCATAGTATTTTGGAGCTACCAGTGGAAAAAGAAAAGGAAAAAAGAGGCATGTAGTCAACCAGCATCAAGACCAAAATTAACCAGCAGTCATTCTAATTTAAAAAAAAAAAAATTAAAAAAAAAAATACAGGCATGCAAAACACCTGCTTACACCACTCAGCCTTTAAGAGCACAGATGATTTTAATAAAAGCAGTTTGGAAATCCAAGATACCATAGCTAAGGAAAGACTGTCAGACAAACAAGCCAACACTTAACAACCAAAATACAAATATATCAAGGTTTTCTTTTCTTTTTGCTCTTTATTTTTAAATGTAAATAGGAACAGTGATCTTGTCTTGAAATGTCCTACCACTAGCTAGATAAAAACCATCTGCTTTGGGAGGAAATCAATGTTTTGCAATTGAAATCATGCTATTTATGTTTACCTCTTAGCTGTGGAAATCAGACTGCCAAGCACAAAAGGCATACTGAATCACCCTTAATATGCATGGAACCAGAAATGGATAGTGAAACGCAGTAGGAGTGGGCATAATTCACTGTATTCTGATCTAGCAGGTGCCAGTTTTGAGATCTGGAAATTCATTCTAAACTATCACTTCAAAACACTACAGTCCGCTATATTTAGATCTTTCGAGTACTCTGAAAGCTAAGTAGAATTCTGAAAAGCATATGAAAATACCTGAAAAATATTCATCACTGAAAATGTAGAGTTTTATTCTGCAGATCCAACAGGCAGTAAGTTATGTGTTTCCCATAGCATTTCAATGCATGTAAATGTTTATGTACCACAAGTTCACATACTAGAAAAAACACAATGTCCAAAATGCACATTGGCAAAAACGTCTGTTGCAATAAAGGAGCACACAGGTTTCTTTGTAAAATAAAGATTATAATCTCTTTGCTTTTCTCTCCCAGATTGTTATGTTGACTATTTTTTTAAATAAGCTGCATAGAGTAAACTCTAACAAGCTCATACACTTAATTCCAAGTCTCAGTAGGGAGACGAAACTTAGCTGAAATGGGTCTTTCTGAAAATAAAACTAACAGACCCACATATGTAATGAAGGCCTCAAATGAGTGTCGGACATATCAGCAGAATTATCTTTGTACTGAAACATCCTAAACACAGGAGTATTTCATGGGTAGGCAAAAGCACGTCATACTTTACGGTTAAGGAGTTACTATAGAAAATACAAGTACACAAGCATCCTTTGTTATACTGTTATTACTGACATGATTTACCATGAGTTAGTTTTAGAAAAAAATCCTGACCTTTTGAGAACATTTCCTAGTGACTTCAATGTATGCATTCCTAGTTTTATTCTTATGATACAATTTTTGAGTAAGAGGACATGTAAGATTTAAGAACGTACAATACTAAGAAATTTTTCTATCTACTGGGGAATCTGCAGTAGCAAAACAATAACAACTTTCATCTTAGTGCTGGACATCCCCAGTAGGGCTTCAAGTTCAGTGGCATAAACCCAGGGAAGGCATTCACACAGTTGAACACAATGGTTTTCTTTGCAAAATAAACATTCAACTTACTAGCCCTTAGTTCAAAGTAAAATGGTATCTAGTTCTATCTGTATCTCTTTTCCTTTTTGAACCAAAAAAGGTCTACATAGCTACAAGAGCCAACATAGGACCTTTTGATAGCTTGCATAAATTCAAAACACAGAAACAAAGAAAGATGCTGAGATCAGACACTGGGCTATTGATGTAACCTACAGTTACCTGAGAGTGTTTGTCCTGACAATGGGTTTGTATATAATTGAAATCACTATGTATCTAAATCAACACTTTATCAAAGCTTTGTCCTCAGTTTTTCCCAACATATCTCATTCGTTGCCTGAAACTCCAGCTTAAAAGCAAGAGCACTGCTACTATACTACTTAAATTACGAAAAGAGCAAATCTAAAAAGGTGTGAAGTATACTCTTCATATTTGCCATTAAACACCAGTCTGCAATTGCAATAAATAACCAGGTATCAAAATGTTTCTTCTCATTTCTCTACACCACTAGTTCAGTTTTGAACTGTCCAGTTGAAAATAAATTAATGGCCACAGCTACTAGCCTCAGGAGAGCAAAAAAAGAAAAAAAAAAGCCAAATATTACTAATTGTAATGCATGAAGTAGTCTCTAAATGTTAGCACTGATACTTGGATAACGCAACTGGCACTTGGATAACGCTGCAAAAGCAAGCTAACACCGAGGCATCATTGCTGAAATCCATGGGAACGGATTCTGTAGCAGAGCATTCTTTGCTCTACAGCAGGTGGACGTAGCACTTGGGACTATATATAAACTCACATCCACTTGGCCAGTAATGTTGCTATACACACATTTTGAAGGAAAAGTTTTGTAGCCTAGAAACTGCCCAACTTCCACAGCGCATAACTGTCTTCAAACCCTTGACTTCCCACATCCCTCAACAAAGTGGGCAGAAGTAGAGACATCACTTACATTGACATTACGGAAAGCTTATGTGGTCGAGTGGCTATACTGCTTCAGGCACCTTCTCAAGTGGAGATACCTCACTAGTAGTTGCTTAGCAGCCCTTCCAGCAGCTTGCCCACCTTGCTGCTTTTCCTTATTTCAGTATCAGAGGCTCAATTGGAGGCAAGAGCTGAGAAAGTGGAGAGCAAACATGTCTGCTCACAGAGCCTTTTCTGATCAGGACTCTCTTCACCAACAGCTCTTTTACTGAACTGTGATCTCAACAAGACTTTCTCCCACAGAGGCCAGAAGAGAAAGTTATGGCCCCATAGGACTTCTACAGCTCAAATAAAGAATTCAACCCCCCTGCTCAAACAGGACTGCTGTCAAATCAGGAACTAGCAAAGAGAAGCTTAGATATCCCCAGTGGCACTGGAAAGCCTTTTCTACTCTAACCCAACTGTCTAAAGTCAGAAGTGTATTTTGGTGTTAGCTCCACCATCCTCAAATAACTTTTTCTTTTCCCATTGTTTTGTAATAATACTTAAATTTCCCAAGTTTTTCAATTTACAATAGCAATTGCCTCTTTTCTCTGCAAGTACTTTGATATTTCAGTTGTTTTAAAAATGAAAACAAGTTTTTTGTTAAAAATGTCTTAATGATGTACCTCAATTTTTAAAGTGTATTTGATTGTAATTTTAATCATAATCTCTTATGCAGAAACCCAAGTTTCTGTGAAGTCAAACAATTAACTGAGCCACCAAAAAATGTGTAGACAGTTATTGGAGTTCACCCCTGCCTTTCAAAAGACTGCAGTTTAATGGAAAGGCTTTTAAAATATAAAATAATAAAATGAAACAAACTCATTTCCGAGAGTAGGGGGAGAACACTTTGGTTTTAAAGCTTCTTCATTTGTTACTGATTTTCCATGTTGTTTTTTTTTCCTCATTAAGAAGGCTTTATTGGTTTATTTTACTAAACATGTAAAAGTGACAGGAAGACTGATACTCTATGGCTTGCTTTATTTTCACTTATATATTGAGAGTTATAAACATAAAATCATGTTGAACAGGGTAAAAAGAAGAAATTACCAGCAGGATTTAAATAAAAACATGTACAAAGCACATGTACAAAGGGTCTGGGATGACACTCCTTTTCTAGAGAATCACTGTTTCTCCTCCTATGCCAATATGCAAAGAGAGTTCAAAAAGGTTGAAGGTTTTCTCTCTCTTTTCACACACACTAGCAAAAAGCAATTCTCAGTTTCTACTTCAGCAGCACAAAATGGTTGAGAATATCAGTGAGTCACTGCCACACTAAAATATAAAGCACCATCACAGCTAACCACCATATGCTGTAACAAAAGTAGAATGGAAGCTTTGATACGTAAATTATATCCGCAAGATATTTCTAATACAGACATCAGAGGCTTTTAATTCGCAAAGCTGACTGAATTCTATATGCTGATGCATTTCATGTTCAAATTAGTAGTGATGAAATCATCCCATGGTTACTCATGATGCTATGTTAATCTTCCTTTGGAAGTTAAATTTTCAATCAAAGATAAAGAATTTAATTAAAAATTTTATCTTCGGTGTTGTTTTTTTTATTTTGCAATGCTGGAATAAACTTATATAAGTTACCATTATAATCTCCATTTAAGTCCCCACAGAAGCTCACAAAGAGCCTGAGGTATTTGAAATTAATATAGTGTGATACCCCAGGCTGACTACTGCAGTATAATACTTGATTTCTTTTAATATCTGCAGGCTTTCACACATGCCACAATGCTTCTCCCCTCTTGTTAAAAAAAGACCACACCTATGCTGGAAGCAAGGCAGATCACACAAATATTTAAATACCACAATGGTATTTCAGGATCACGAACAGAAATACTGCAGCATTCACCAAAAGTACTAAGTGTGGCCTTTGTGAAGCGATAGACTGCTTTTGCTGAAAGGAAGTGTATCACATCACTGGCTAGACCACCAGTCTACCTTAAAAAAAGGCAGGATTCAGAGATCTTGGTTCTCTGCCTACGTCTGCAACTTGAGCATATGCCTCACTTATTCCATCTCTAAAACAGGGAGTGACACTGACCTGCCTTTCTGAGCCACTACTTTTGAAGGAAATTAAAAGCTCCAAGTCAAGTGGCTTGCATACTACAAATGGCAAAAGGGAATGCTTGCCATCGTAAGAGTACTCCCATATGCAGGCCGTTCTTTTGCCTGATACACTCCAATATGTTTTAGATGACTGTGGCCTTGCATCAAAAGTTGTCATCTTCCTGTTACCTCCCATCCTCCTCATGCCTCACCAGCCCTACCTCAACATCAGAGCTTTTACCGCCCTAGTTCTCACTAAGGGACCACACACAGTAATGCAATTAATACACTCTTAAAGAGTCTCTTATCCTGAGAAACAGAAGAGTTTTACAGATCAAGAGAAGGCAGTCCTTGAATGCTATCTCTTGCATCTGATTTTGTTTCATTGTGCCTGTGTCTCTTGGGTTCATCCCCAATTTTGTGTTGTACAACATCATGTGGAGGGAAGGAGGCAGACAGTTCTTCACTCTTACCCACATGGGGCTCTATACAGCACAGTGGTCAACTTCAGATTGCTCTTGGGGCAGGTTCAAACATCTAGCCACACAGCTCTAATTGCCCTATTCCAGAGAAACATAATAGTGACCAAAACCTACCACTATTCACACGACTTTTTGTTCCTGGTTGCCTTTCTTTTTGCATCTTCCGCTCAAACACTGATATGTCTGGAAGTGGACAAAACAAAGAAAAATGCCTGACACACATTAACCGTGCTGTGTTGACCTTGGCTGGCTGCCAGCCACCTTCCCAGCCGCTCACTCACTCCCCCTCCACAACAGGGCTGGGGGAGAAAAGAAGCAGCAGGTCATGGGTTGAGATAAAGACAGGAAAATCACCAATTACCATCATGGGTAAAACAGACTCATCTTATGGGAAAAATAATTTAATTTATTGCAAATTAAAGGAGTGCTGACTAAGGAGAAACAGAGACCTTTCACCCCCCTCTGCCCCTCTACTTTTTCCCAGGCTCAACTTCATTCCCGACTCCTGCACCTTCCCCACATCCTGAGCAGTATGGAGGTTTGAGGGCTGGGTGGTTACGGTCAGCCCGTAACAGCTCCTCTCTGCTGTTCCTTCCTCCTCACACTTTAGCCCTGGCTGCAGCATGGTCTCTCCACAGGCTGCAGGGAAATCCCTGTTCCACAGGAGTCTCTCCAGGAGCCACAGGGCAATCTCTGCTCAGGCGCCTGGAGCACCTCCTCCCCTCCATCTGCTCTCACTCTGGTGCTCGCAGGGCTGTTTCTCACAGTTTCTTCCCTCACCCCTCACTGCCTAGCAGTGTGTTACCCTTTCTGAAATACACTTTCCCTGAGGCACTACCAGCAGCGCTGAGGGGCTGAGCCGTGCCCTGTGGTGGGTCCCTCAGAGTCAGCGGAGTCCAACATGGAGCAGCCCTGGCCGCTCCTCACAGAGGCCACCCCACAGCCACCGCTGCCAGAGCCTGAGCACGTGAAGCCAGCAGAGTAACCACCTTTAACAGGGTTTCCAAAGTCCAGCAGAGGTACAGCTGTTCTCTAAACAGCTAGGTTTATATATTTCTCTGTCTGGTGAGGCTACGGTGCCTGCCTGTATTGTACAAGGTGCAAGCTCAGATGGTGTGAACATGGTGGTTCTTCCTGAGGAGAATCCAAGGCAAGGCAGTTAACATTGCTCTGCTTAAACGTTTCATGCACAGCAGCAGTTTCCAGGTTTAAGATCTTTTTGGACAAAAGGGTTGAAATGCTCTGCTTATCACACCTGGGATTTCAGGAATGAATCACACTTGTGTGAAGTGCCACATTCAATCAGATCCATCTCACACCAGTGTCTGATCTGTTCTGCTAATAGCAACTAGTTCATGTTGTGAGGGCATGCAAGCAACCAGCTACATACAGAATGACAGTTCACCTAACAAATCCTTCTGTTTCCTTTCATGGTTTGCTTAGAAACTTTTTGAGCTAGGCTGCTTTGGGAGCACTACACTTAAAGCACTGACAGGATTATCTGCTGCGACTGCCTGACCTCTTTTGTACTCCCCTTGTGTTTCAGTGTGCACACCACCCTGAGGCAATGATCAGCTCCACAGTATCACTAGATGTTGTAAGAAAATGTCCTTATTTTTCCATGTTTACTCCACTGCCCTTTATTACATTCTCTTCTTAGGCATCCCAGTCAGTCTCAATTTCTCACTCTTACTCACGTCTCCTAGGATTCAGCCCACCACTCAAAGAAAGATGGAGACAAATTGGCCAAAAGCTCACTCCAAAGCAGCCCCTCACCATTCCAAGTTGAACACCCAGCTCATTTTCTTCATCCTGCAGCCTGCAAGATGAAGAAAAGTCCCTTCCCAGCCATACCACAAGTCAAACCTCACAGATCAATCCCACTTCCTTCCTTGGGGCTTCTACTGTGTTCTAGCACAGCTCTCCTCTGTTCTACAAGGAATTTGATGTTGTGAGCAGGTATGTCCTTCTATCCCGCTTCCACCTGAACCCTTTAATGCCCCAGACACACATTTTAGAACTTTTTTTGGCTCCCAGTGGATATATTCTTGTGACAATGGAGCTGGTTTTTCATTATCAAAGCCCCCATTGAAAAAGATCTCTCTTCTTAGTTCTCAAGTTTTGCTTTTCTCCTCCCTTTTGTCTTCTGAATTTCGTTCTCTCCTACAGTACATGGATTATTGTTTCACTTCTTTTGGTATTTTATCCTCACTCAGTACACAGTATATCATCTTCATTTGTCTTCAGTTTTGTTCTAATACCTCATAATAGTCTGGCTTCCTTTTCTTTTCCCACCCAACAAATCATCAGCCGGGCTGTTGTCCTTGTTCTCTGGCTCAGAATAATTGCCAACTTTGAAATCCATTTCTCCTCTACTTGTCTGCCTCTTCTTCTGTCTTCTGCTGTATTCCTTTGGTCGCGCCCCAGGCATTCATCATCATTTATTGGCTCTGCATACCTGGAGTTTTCCGTATTGTTTCCTCTTTTCTCCTTTAATATGTTTTTAGAGGCTGGTCAAATTGCCACACTTACCTCTAACCACCCTACTGACCTTCAAAAACTTTGTTTTAGAAAGTCTGTGTCTCAGCTAGCAATTTCTATTCTTAACTATGCAAGCATATTTCTTCCTCCACACATATTCACAGTCTCTTCTGCTCCACAGGCAGCCTGAAGTGCTTTCTCAGTATTCATTGTTGTCTACTTCCCCAGCTTTTGCACTTAAAACCTGCCAGTCTCACTGCCACAGAAACTGTCCTGTTTGCAGCCTTCAAAGCTAACTGAAAGAGTCCTGTCAGCAATTACAACTGTATTCTTGGTTCAGTTCAGTTTCATTATGTTCAAGCATTGTAAAAGTGCCAGAAGGGAACTGACATGACTGTATTTACACTCAAACTGCAACATCACCACCTCATAAAGCTGATGATTCCAATCAATGAATTGGACTCAACAAGGGCATAATTAGAAAAGTCTCAATTTGAGAGTCAATGGCAATCATTCAGCTGTTACAGTTAGGCAAAGCGATGCTTCCAAATCCAGAAAGAAGTGCTTTTTGATGCAGTGTCTCAACATCACGCACAAGACTTAAGATTTAATTCCACTACTAAAGATGCAGTATTTGAGCTATTCCCCAGAATACTATCCTGAAAAGGGTAAAACCCCACAATGAATACATTTTAAGTCACTGCCTTCTCAAATGTGACCAAACACTAAGAATCACTTCAGCAGGTAAGGACAAAAGTTAGCATAATTAATGCAACATTTTCCTTGAAGTGGACTGGAGATTTTAGTGACTATTAAAAAAAAAAAAAAAAAAAAAGGTAGGAAAGTCTACTAAACATAAAGCTGTCTGTGAAGCCCACAAATGCAGCATAACCTTTCTTCCCCTGTAGCTAGTTTTACTAGCCTAGCAAAACTGCTCTTCAACCATTACAGCTAATAGAAAATGGCAAATTGATCTAAGGACTTCAAAACTCTACCATGGTATCGGAAAGTATTCACATCATTAAAAAAATTACTAACACAATGGCTATTTGGGTTGTTTCTGCAGAGAAAACTCTATGTCAGCATTTTCTCCAAGTAAAATCTTTCCACTAAAATAATGATTCTGATTTCTATGAAATAACTGATTTTTTCCTACTGTTTTTAACAATTTTATTAATGAAGAGTTGATAGGAGGCGAGAAAAAACAGGAAACCCCTTATTTAATAGGGAGGTTGGCAATGATTAATCATTCAAGAATAAGATTAATTGGCTACGCATCAACATAAAACCCATATTGTACATAATACCTAACAGAACAGAACCTCAAACTTCTATTTATTGTCAGAGAAAGAAGATGACACAGACTTCCACTTAATTTTAGAAAAAATAAAACAATAGCTTTTAGGATTTTCTTTCTAGGCATGAATTCAGAGACAAGCAGTATTTAGATGGATGCATCTAACAGACAACAGGATATATTTTAGCTAAGTTTTTAGCAAAATTTCAGTGCCTGAGTGGTTGGATATTTTTGTTGACATTTTCGTTGCCGGGAAAAAAAAAAAAAAGTCACACTGAAAATANCTTTTGTTGACATTTTTGTTGCCGGGAAAAAAAAAAGTCACACTGAAAATATTGAGCTATGTCTTACTTACTGAGAACTATTGAAACATCTGTTTTACTCCTGAACTCCACAATCCAGCAGCGCTCCAGGATTACCACTTCAGAGGCTTCAGAGCTCTGTGAGACAAAGACAACAAAACGTTAGGATTTGGAACCTGACTGGGATGTCCTTCTGTTTGGCTGTTCAGAGCCAACGCAACATGTAGATATCAAGACAGCAAAGCATAATATTCACTAGACACATGGATACAGGCGTTCTTCAATTACGGATCTGTGCTATCCTATTTCAGCTCCAAGAGCTATAATGGGAATAGACTGTTAGAAAAGATCACACAGGAAACTAAGAAAAAAGGAACTTTGTAGTTAGGTTTTTTCATATTATAGGTATTCAAAAGTCTAGGTGCCGCCTCATTCCTAAGCAAATCAGGCAAGCCCAGCTCATTCCAACTTCCATATTTACTAATAAGGCTGAATCAAATGTCACATTCTATTCAAAGAGTAGGATACTTTCAAGTGAACAAAATAACATGCAATCTTACAGTAGGCATTTCTCTTCGATTTTCATTTAAAAGAGATTTCTTTATCACCACTCGAAACTTTTAATGTTGTCTCTGGCTATGCAATTCAAATGACATTAAGTGAGATGGACCTATTGCAGAGTGCAATATGATACAAATTACCACTATCATTTTTTGTGAGTGCTCTGCAAAGAAGATGCAGACTACTCTTCCAGTTTAGTAAGTGTGACTCATTTTTCAGACAAGTGAAGCTATCAATCACTCCCTCAGAATTAATCTTTTTTCCCTTCAAACTTCTATTATCCATTTTTTTTTATCCCTAACATCTGGTAACAAATAACCCTTCGAACATGTACCCATACACTTCCTCATTGCAGGTTCCCAACATGAATGTCACAGAGCTCATTCTCTACTTCAGTGAGATTCTGCAGGGACTAATGCAATTCTTATTTTAACACTCTTTCCTCAGGTACTTCTTTATTCCAAGTGATCCTAAAGATGAAAAATATTTCATATTGTAGGCCAATTTTACCAAAAGCCTGAACTGTAGTTCCACATATTTGACACTTAATGAATGACTTCATAAAAAAGTTCATAACACCTGCCTAATATAGACAAGTTTTCTTGTCTACCTCCTTCTCTGCATTTATACCATATTATGTGGCCTGCCAGAATCCAGCTTAAATGTTTTGCCAAGAATTTCACATTTGTTTTTAAATGGATGGCTTGATCCCACATTTTCTCACAAAAAGATCCTTTACTTACCTACTAAGACCATCATCTTGCATGAGCAAAAAAGGGGAAATTTAATACAGTAAGACTACAGTAAGACTGATAAGTAACACAAGATAACATTTCAGAAAGTCCGACAAGGATTCACTTGAGAAAGTCCATATTTATTCCCTCCCTCCCACCTTTTACCATTTACTAAATGAATATTCCAAACCCAGCACAGATCAACATCCAAAGGTGAGAAAAGGTTAAAATAAACCTGAGGAGTGGGGGGAAAAAAGCACATGATGTTATATTTAAATATGCCTGAAGTCAAGAGAGAAGGTTTAATAGGCTAAGAAAAAGCAGTCAGACTTATCTAGAAACCACTTATACATTATATTCTTTGAAATATTATTCGGGCTGGTCTGGTCTAAAAGGGATGTATTGTCCTGTAGACTGAAACCCGCTAACTGATTGTTAAGAAAGAAAAGAGGGGAAAGAAGAGGGGAAAGAAGAGGGGAAAGAAGAGGGGAAAGAAGAGGGGAAAGAAGAGGGGAAAGAGAAAGAAGAAAAATGAAAAAAAGGAAAAAAAAAAAGGGAGAAAGTAGTGAAACAGTGCAGTGAGTTTTGGGAGAATTACAAGTGCTACATTGGGAACTTTTTTATTTATAGAATGCAGCAAGTTGAGCGTACATGGTAACCCAGAGGCAATTACCAGGTGCTATGGAGTGAAGTATTCTTTAAGGTTGTACCAGAGAGCGTAAAATACAAGGAATCTTTATGAGAAACAGCTAAAGTCAGCTTGGGGAAATGGGCAATAATAGTGCAAAAAACAAACAGCAGGCTAACTAGGAAGAGTTCTCCACTGCAATGATGCTGACAACTATTTTAATCCTTTAGATTTTGAAGCAAGATATCAACACCCCACCCATTCAGTCTCCCAGATAACCCTCACTTGAAAAGTGGATAAAGCAGCCCGATTCCTTCAAGAGCTGGCAATCTTTCGGAAAAGATATGACCAAAAGAAGGGGTTTATTTCAGAAGTTAACAAAGGTCTGAGACAATGTAATGCTCAAGTGTGAGTACATGAAAGACTCCTACCCAGTCTCTGTCCAAAAAATAGTCAATCGGCTCTAGCAGCTTTTCCCTTTTTCACCCCTATGGAAAATGGTTCCTCTGCTGATATGCACGCCCCACAGATGAAACATGCAAACATGACAACTCCCTACACTTAACACTTCCTCCAAAATATATATCTGCAGTACGTGGAAGCCTGTCAGTACATAAAGAGAAGCAACACCCTGTTGCATGGCTTTCAGACAAGTCAGGTATTCAGAATGGCCAGGAATGAAGAATCACAGCTTCCATGCAGTTTGCTATAATCACCAAGAATTAGAGGCTTGATGTTTGGATTTGTATATGAAAGACATATGTATGATACAAACAAACTGCCAAGCTGTTGTGGTTTAACCCCAATCAGCAACTGAGCACCACGCAGCCACTCGCTCACCCTCCCCCCGCCCCAGTGGGATGGGGGGAGAGAATCGGGAAAAAAACTAAAACCCATGGGTTGAGATAAAGGCAGTTTAATAGGACAGCAGAGAAAGAGAAAAATAATAATAATAGTAATGATAAAAGACTATACAAAACAAGTGATGCCCAATGCAATTGCTCACCACCCCCTGACCGATGCCCAGCCCGTCCCCGAGCAGCGATCGCTGCCCCCCGGCCAACTCCCCCCAGTTTCTATACTGAGCGTGACGCCGTATGGTATGGAATAGCCCTGTGGCCAGGTTGGGTCAGCTGTCCTGGCTGTGCCCCCTCCCAGCTCCTTGCGCACCCCACAGAGCATGGGAAGCTGAAAAGTCCTTGACTGGTGTCAGCACTGCTGAGCAACAACTAAACCATCAGCGCGTTATCAGCACTGTTCTCATACTAACCACAGCACTGTGCCAGCTACTAGGAAGAAAATGAACTCTGAATTAAGCTGAAACCAGGACACAAGCGGTTAGCAAAAAACAACTATCAAATAATTAACAAGGATCTGTATTAGTAAGGTTTGTCTCGCAATGCAGCTGACATACAACAGTAACCACAAGAGAGATCAGTTCAGAGTATTTTGAGCTTTCTGCATTTTAAGACAGCAGATGCTGCAGCACAAGCACCTCTTTAGAGACAAATGACTCCACTCCCTACACCAGTGGAAGCTGGAATGAAACAACGCTGCAACTTCAAATGAATCTGAATGCTCTTCCAAGATACACAATCAAGTACAGTAATCGGAGGATATGCATTTAGTTTTCTGTATGTGAGAGGGAACAAGAACAGAAACAAGAAAAAAAAAGATGAAAGAGTATAAGGCTGCCAGAAAAGAAAGCACATGTTGCTGCAAAACATCTCCCACATCCTGACACAAAACTGAAGACCTTCAGAATTACTATTATTGCAGACTTTTCATCATTTAGATGAGCTATGCTCTGTCTGTCACACAAAAAAATACAAGAAATTTATTTACAAATGAAACAACAATATTGTAATCAAGGGAACCATTATGCGTATCTGATAGCCATCAGCTTTGTTTTTCAGTATCTGAAGAGATACAAAATTTCTCTCTTACTTTAAGTGCATAATATGAGCTTATTTGGGCCAGCTATTATTTTATTTTTCTAGGTTTGGTTTTAATAAAAGGGTAACTTCTAATGACCTGGTCTTTATGCACGGCAAATAGGATCAAAGTCAGCTCTGTAGTAATGTGTTACAATGCAATATATTGGGGTTTTTCTTCCTACCACTGGTAATTTTGGATAATTGCTATAAAAAACTTACTGGATCAATCCAAATGCCAAACAGCAACTAGACCTTGAACTACTACATCTTTCTTAAAAGAGTGACAAAGTCTACAGGCACCCCACCACCCCTCAGATCAGGAAATTGTTTTAAAACACTGATTTGAGGAGGAAATTAAATGATTCGTCAATCTAACTTNTATGTCATTATGAAAGGGTTTTACAGTAGGAGATTTGTTGCTGTAGGGAGGGGGAAAAAAAAAAATAAATCTGCTGTTGGCTATATCAAGTCAAGAAGTAAACTGACAGTTAAAATTAGAAGTGACATTTCAAGCAATTCCTCTGTGTTAAAGCAATAAGTAGAAAAGTAAAGCTATAGCATTGTAGGGAAAAAGAAAAACAAAAAACAAAACCAAACACTAAAGGAAGTAAAAACTCTTCTAATAAGGCATTATAAAAAGCCTCCACAGTCAACTGAGCCAGGGATGTGTGTGTGAATTTCAGGGATTTTTTTTTTTAAATGCTTATTTTTGCAACCTTGAAATAATTAAATCAAAAGTCTTATACAGTAGGGTTGCTATATACACCAATCTACTTATCATGCTCTTCAAATCAGTTATTTTCTGCCTTCATTTATAAGTGTTTCTATGATAAAAACAAGTTAAGGACAGAAATTTCACAGAAAGGTAACAAAACATAACTAAAATGGACAAAGTTATAGTCACACAGAAGTAACACAAAAGACTATGCTAGGGAACAAAAAAAAAAAANGTTAGCAAAAAACAACTATCAAATAATTAACAAGGATCTGTATTAGTAAGGTTTGTCTCGCAATGCAGCTGACATACAACAGTAACCACAAGAGAGATCAGTTCAGAGTATTTTGAGCTTTCTGCATTTTAAGACAGCAGATGCTGCAGCACAAGCACCTCTTTAGAGACAAATGACTCCACTCCCTACACCAGTGGAAGCTGGAATGAAACAACGCTGCAACTTCAAATGAATCTGAATGCTCTTCCAAGATACACAATCAAGTACAGTAATCGGAGGATATGCATTTAGTTTTCTGTATGTGAGAGGGAACAAGAACAGAAACAAGAAAAAAAAAGATGAAAGAGTATAAGGCTGCCAGAAAAGAAAGCACATGTTGCTGCAAAACATCTCCCACATCCTGACACAAAACTGAAGACCTTCAGAATTACTATTATTGCAGACTTTTCATCATTTAGATGAGCTATGCTCTGTCTGTCACACAAAAAAATACAAGAAATTTATTTACAAATGAAACAACAATATTGTAATCAAGGGAACCATTATGCGTATCTGATAGCCATCAGCTTTGTTTTTCAGTATCTGAAGAGATACAAAATTTCTCTCTTACTTTAAGTGCATAATATGAGCTTATTTGGGCCAGCTATTATTTTATTTTTCTAGGTTTGGTTTTAATAAAAGGGTAACTTCTAATGACCTGGTCTTTATGCACGGCAAATAGGATCAAAGTCAGCTCTGTAGTAATGTGTTACAATGCAATATATTGGGGTTTTTCTTCCTACCACTGGTAATTTTGGATAATTGCTATAAAAAACTTACTGGATCAATCCAAATGCCAAACAGCAACTAGACCTTGAACTACTACATCTTTCTTAAAAGAGTGACAAAGTCTACAGGCACCCCACCACCCCTCAGATCAGGAAATTGTTTTAAAACACTGATTTGAGGAGGAAATTAAATGATTCGTCAATCTAACTTAAATACCCTAGCAAAACTGCAAGAGTAGAAGAGTGCCCAAAACCTAGAATAAGCAGAAATCTTTTCAATTCACTTTGCCAAATGATTGGCCAAGCTTTGCTATCACAGTGTGCTGCTGTAAATCCAAAGCACGACTGTTCTAAACCCACTACTGTCCACTGTAACTGTCCTGAGTTTCAAATCAGAGTAGGGAAGACATCCCTGTTTCTGTGGAATCCATGCCTAAAACTGAAACAAGAGACAGTCATACCAAAACACGCGAACAGGTGTCTGCTAACTGCATATTCATACCTACATACCTGTACACAACTCCTTTTAATGTCAAGGAAGGTTAATTACATGAAACTGGCAACCATCATTCAAGTACCTAGCTCCAGATTCACGAGCAAATTGAAGTATACATTGCATAGAGAAGTTTTCTGATAAAGTAAAATATAGCATTATTGTAGTCAGAAAGCATAAAAACTGAAAACATTCTACACAGCGAGGGAAGCACACAATATTTGAAGTAACATCGGCACTAACAATCTGCACCAAATTTGTAACTTCCATTGTAACTGCAATTTGTAACTATGTTATTGCAGGATCCAGCCTGCCATTTTTCTTT
>VZTL01063906.1:110656-121005 GCA_013400535.1 Scopus umbretta
TCTACTTATCATGCTCTTCAAATCAGTTATTTTCTGCCTTCATTTATAAGTGTTTCTATGATAAAAACAAGTTAAGGACAGAAATTTCACAGAAAGGTAACAAAACATAACTAAAATGGACAAAGTTATAGTCACACAGAAGTAACACAAAAGACTATGCTAGGGAACAAAAAAAAAAAGAAAATGCTTTCAAAATGCAAATGATGAGAATTGGTTTCAGTTCTTGTTTGCTATTAAGGAAAATATTTGCAATAGAGGAGTTTGCCTGAAGGGACTGGTAGCAGCAGGTGAAGTTTATCAAATTATTTTGAACCCTTATCATCTCTCCCCCAAACTGCAAAGTCATAGCCGTCCACCACTTATTAGAAGACGTATCTAATGCCTTCACTGGAAGCCTTAGAGGAAAGGTTAGTGACTGATGAAAACAACTCAAAAAACAAAAAGACCAGGTATTTGGGTACCTACAAGGCTGCTTTCAGTGATGCACATGTTAAGTCCCTAACTTGCAAGAATGGAAAGCAAAGTGAAACTCTGACTCCTGATTAGGGATTTTTCTCTAGTTCCGTCATGTACCTACATCCCAACTGTATAAACCTGGCTCAGAAAATCTCAGTGTCCTCAGACTCCTACCAAAGGCTGGCTTTCCATGAGGAGAGCTAGAAGACAGCGAATAGGCATGATAACATGGCCACTATCCTTTGGCATGGGTACAGTGCAACCAAAGGTCTGCAACACGTACGCAACATATCGCATTAACGACAGTGTTAACCTAACTAGCTCTGACCCTAACAGCAGCAAAGTCCTAATGGCATTAAAAATGGCACGAGCTGTACAACTTTCCTATGATCCTGAGTTTTTACAACTTCACCAATACTGGCAAATGAGCTAGTCGGATTGATGCTAGCTCAATAATGCATGCAAGCGTTCAGGTCGTGCTTTTGACTACGCTATAAACATTACCACCTACGTTTGCTATTTCAGTGTTAGCACAGATAAGGTTCATCACTCTGCAGTTAAAGCACAGCTTTTTTATATATATATGAACAAGAAAAAAGCAACAGGATTTGTCAGGGTAATTTCATTCACAAATAGAAAAGCTAGTAGTCTTAAAATGTAGGCAGGTACAACGTATTCCTACAGCAATATGTCCAATACCAAATAGATCAAAATGCACTGTTCCAATTTTGAGGTATTAACAAATGACTGCATGACAAAGTATTCAACAAACTGAAATCTCCTTTAATATTATATATTCTTCTGCTATATGAATATTCCCACCCTGTGTCTATTCGGTATCACAAAGCCTACGACCCAAGCTGCGTGATAAGGAAGAATATGCTTCCTGGGCATCTGATGAGTTGCTTCAATTATTTCAGACAGGTTGTAACCTGATAGTTCACTGCAACACCTTTAAAACTGTCAGCTCACTGAAAGATACTCCAATCATCTTTTTCAAAAAATGCCCTACCCCCTGTGATTAATCCATCATGCAATGCTACCAGATACCAACTGCATGCTGACAATATAATACCACTAATCTGCATTCACTCTGGCAAATGTTGTTGACTTAGATCACTGAACAAATCCTGTAGAACAGACAAGTACTTTTAAAAGACTATCACCTTTAACAAACGTGAATACCTAACAAATAGTAATTTTCTTTTCAGTTTCAAAACGCATTAGTAGTAGTAATAATAATAATGTACAAAACCACATTCTCTTAATTCACACGCCACATTCACTCAGTTTATTATGCATGAGCATAATTAAAAAAATGAAAGTTAAACGCTTTCTACATTCTACACACAGCTTGAAACAAACTCAAATTACCCTTCCTATTTATAAAGTTAATTATATACAGTTCAGATATGAATTAGTTAAGTTTTTCAAAGTTATATTTTGGTGCAAGACTCCAGTGCTGTATCACAACACATACCTCAGATAATACACTTCTCTCAAAACCATTCTCCCCCTTTGTTCTACACTTTTTGGCTGTCATTAATCTCCGGCTCAGTTCCCAATATATTGCCTTTTTACTTCAAAAATAGCTTAAAATAAGAATTAAATGTTAACTGTATTTTAAAATTAGGTATGACAGCTTAATTACAGCTTTTACCAGTTTCAGCAGTACCAGGAAAGTAAGGAAGGCAGAACACAAAAACATTATTGCTGCAAGTATTGTGTGTTTATAAAATGCGTTATCTTTGGATATTTAAAAGTAGACAATGAAGGACGGTTCTTTCCACTGGTAAGAACTCTTATTATTTTTACCATTTCACTGCAAGTCTCGCAACATCTGGCGTAACTTTCGGTAACTTTCCTAGAGCCACAATATCACCCCCTCTTTTACTCTAAGTCTCAGGCTTCCTGCAGAAGGGGAAAAGTAAAACAACCAACCAACCAACCCAAAACCCAACACCACACAAAAAAACCCACACCCCAAAAAACACAAAACAAAACACAAAATCCCCCATACATAACAAAACCACACCCCAAGCACCCTAAACACAAGGTTTCCAGAGATCTTTTTGTTGCTTTCTGAAAGTTTCCTTTACCTGAGCTAGTTCATGTTTTCCTCACAGATTTGAAATCTTTTCACAGTTCAGATGTTTAATTCTGATTTAATTCCAAACCAGGGTACCTATTTGTCAGAGAACGTTTAAACAAGAGATGATCCAAATTGATAGACAAAATAAAGAAAAAGGAAATGGAGAAGGGGAAGTATGTACTTGGAGTAATTTTACTTAGTAACTTATACCCCCATCCTCCAATTGCCATAATTTAATTAAATTATTCGTTTCCCTAACTAATTCAAAAAAGCTGTTTCTTGTGGCTTCATTTCCTGCTTTTTATTCTGCATTTGGGTCATATGCGTGGCAGATATGCAATGAACTCCACCCAAACTTTCTTATCTCTGTGTTACTTGACCGCTCTTGTGAAACATGAGCCTTAAGACCACTTCAGCATAACTCACATTTCAAGATATGGACTGTTTCTTCTGCCAGTCTCTGACTGACTGTCAAAATATATCAATTTAAGAAAAATCAGACTCTCTAGAACTTTATGAAGAGGTAACACTACAAGTGGCTCAAGCTATCAGCAGCTCTGATGAAGGCTCTGTACTTTTAGACAATGTGTTACCAATGCACATAAAAACAGTGCTGAATAGAGCAATCAGCAACAGCTTTGTATCTTTATGATTGAAGATAAATAAAAGATCCTAGTTTTCTTTTACAGTGACTCTCCCCATCAGAAAACCTACTTGCAAACACCCAATCAAAACAATTGGATGTAGTCTAATACTTTTACTTATAAACAATTCCAGTTGGCTTCATCTTTGGCTGAAGTTTTTTTAAAGAATCACAGAATTGTCGAGGCTGAAAGGGACCTCTGGAGGGTATCTGGTCCAACCCGCCCTGCTCAAGCAAGGCCACCTAGAGACACAGCTGCCCAGAACCATGTCCAGACAGCTACTGAATATCTCCAAGATGGAGACTCCACAGCATCTCTGGGCACCCTGTGCCAGGGCTCAGTCACCCATACAGTGAAAAAGTGTTTCCTGATATTCAGGGGGAACCTCCCATGTTTCAATGTTCAGAGGCCCATTGCCTCTGGCCCTGCCATGGGGCACCACTGAAAAGAGCCTGGCTCTGTCCTCTTTGCACCCTCTCTTCAGGTATTTACACACATTGTTGAGATCGCTCCTGAGTCTTCTCATCTCCAGGCTGAACAGTCCCAGCTCCTTCAGCCTCTCCTCACATGACAGATGCTCCAATCCCTTAATCTTTGTGGCCCTTCATTGGGCCCTCTCCAGTATGTCTATGTCTCGTACTGAGAAGCCCACAAGTGGACATCAAGTCCAGAACCAGACATTTCTTACATTGTAACAATTTCATAGTTTAAATGATTCATGACTTACATGACTACTATGATTTTAGTGTACTTTATGCAGTAGCTTTCAGTACTGCAAACAATGGAACTGTCAGCAGTGCTGCATATAGAAAACGAAAGAAAAAAAGAGAGAAACTTTTTTTTTTTTTAAAGATAAACACTTACATTTCAGAATACAATAAACTAGAATTGCAGTAAAACAGTATTTTAACCAGCATGGTGCGATATCACCATTTAACAGCAAAGTCGGTACTGTGAGCTAAGAGCCTCTCTACCATTACGTTGACTACAACATAGCTACTGCTATGAAGAGACTCCTCAAAAACCCATCACGTCTGGATTTCAATGTCAAGATGCCCTGACCACAGATTTGCCCCCAGACAGATCACGGTAATCCTGTGAATTCTGGTGTGTCTGAGCCCATGCATACTTGACAGAAAACCAGCATGCTATATTTCAAAGAGAACAACCTTTTCAGACCAAAGACCCATTATTCTGCCTACAATGAGTGCCATAAGTAAGTGTCCAAAGAAGAGGAAAAGCAGGGCAACCACATGCCATACTCTCTCAGCCCTGGCTGTTTTCATATCAGGTTTTTTCCTCAGATGTCTGTTCCATTCACTAATTCAATGATATTCCTTTTTCTTGAGAGCGCCTAGTATTTTGTCAAATGCACATCTACTTTTAGCATCTACAGCATCTTATGGCAAGCGACTCCATTATTCCATTATTTCCACTACCTGCTCCATGAAAAAAAACCCTTTTGTTTGTACTCTAGTTCCTATTAGCTTCATTTAACAGTTCCTGCACTGGAAGGACAATGAACTGTTAAACCCTATCTCCTTCAAGCTGATCATGATTTTGTAGATTACTGTCAGAGAACACCTCAGTCATCTTCTCTATTCCAGGCTGAAGAGTTTTATCATCTTCATTTCTTGTCCTGATGACTAACAGCCCTTTTTCCAAAACTTTCCCAGTTCCTCTATATCCTGTAAGATGAGGGGAACTGAACTGCATGGTAGAACTTTACAGAGTTCTCTGCTTTGTTCTCTCCCTTCCCAGTAACTCCTAACATTCACCTTACTTTTTGACCACAACTGATCATCCATCTGATCTTTTCACGTAGCTGTAACTCTCTACAGATCTCACTCTGAGGATGGGGGGAAAAAATTAGTGCAAAGCCCATTGTTTCGATGGGAAACTTTTATTATTTTTCTTCACACATGTAACTTTACATTCATCCATATTACATTTTATCTGTCACTTCCTTGCCTAATAATTTAAGCTTCTACAGTCATTCTACAATTACTCATACTTGAACCCACATCTATTCAATAAGTTACTGTCATCAGAATTTCTTGCCTCACTGCTTACCTTCTTCTCACCGTTTATGCGTACATGACAGTACCAGCCTCAACACACATTGCTGCTGATGCACTCCACTGTAAGAACTGGCCAAGTAGTCCTAGTTCCTAGACCTTATATTTTATTCAACTCATTATCTACGCTAGACTTCCCCTCTTCTATTACAGTGTAGTGATCAGCGGTATTTGTATCGGAAAGTGAAAAAAATCTACATTGAAAGGCAAATGAAGGATGTTAAGTGTATATAAAGTAACCAAATATAGTTGCTTATATAATCATTTTGCATGCCCTCTTGGAAGTGAAAGATGTTTTCAGGGACCATACAGATCATTCATTGATTTAAGTGATGCACAGACTGCATGTGCAGTTATTGAAATATATTTAAAATATGAGCATCATAAATTGTTGCGTCTCTTGCAACAGACCACCTTCGGCTGAGGTAGCACGGAGGCCCAACACCCCGCCTCCGGGCCAATGAGCACTGACACCAATATGAGGATGCTGCAAATGGCGTTTATTAATAGGTTGCATAACAATATATACTCAGCTGTCTTTCGTTACCGCCCATAAGCTATACGTCACCAGGGGTAGGAATATACATGTTAAAGGGGGAGGCCTCTGTTCTTTCCGTTACATCATGTGATCTTCCGACCACTATCCCCTACATAAATGACAACACAAATTGCAGCAAAAAACATGGTATTAAAAAAAAAAAAAAATATTTCAAGTGCAGAGAAAAACAAGACCAAATCGCATTCTGCTGGTTGGCCTCTAACAAGCAATATGTTGTGCAAATTACTATTGCAGAGAACCATGCTTTATTCAAGACTTAGTTTCATGATCCACAGAACTCCAAAGAGACAGCCTCAGGATGGAATTTTACCCCTTCATAACGAAATACCTTTCTTCAATAGTACCTTTCTTTTCAATATAAGTCTTATGTTTTCCCCTGAAGGTTTTCCCAAAGTGAAAAAAATCAATCCAAAATTCACCATGTGCTATCCACTTTTCCTACAACCTTAGAATACAAAATTGGAATAAAAACATCGCAAAAAATAAGTGGTTCAAACACTTTTAATTATAAACTGTAAGTGCTAATATATGCAATGTATGTATTGTAAAGGTAACTCCTGCTCTTCTGATTCCTTGGACTGCCCATAGTGAGGTTCACTTTTATTTGAAAGCAAGCTATGATTTCCCCTCCTGAACTTCAATCTTCTGCACAGTGCTTTTGAAAGAAGCAAACAGAATATTTTTCAAGATGCTCAAGACTCAGTGTGCTAAGAGATGGGTGTTCTGTGATTAGCTACAGTCCGTAAGAGGATCAAAAGAATTCCTAGCACACCTGCAAAACTTCTCCAGGTAGCCCTTGCCCAACATCAATAAATTCCAAGACAAGCCTTTTAATTCCTTTTTAAGCTTCTTCACTTTAACTTCCTCACTCCTCCTCCCGTGTTTGTCCTCTTCTCTCTTTTTTGCAGCTAAAGGAATGGCAGTCCTCCAGATCACTCTGAAGCTCAAAGGGGTGTAACAAGGTGTGCCAGAGTACAGCCTCTGCCTTTAACCTGCCCTGGCATCCATGCCAGGACTGAGCATGTCTATGTTCTCTGTAAGAGCAACAAAATCAGGCCCTTGATATTCTATATGCATATCTGCTATATTTTATGTTTGAGGAAAAACTAAACAACCATAGTTGTTTAAACAACCACTAAACCACATAGAAACCCAAAGCTGGTACAGCCATGGAAAGAAAGATAGATGAGGGTTTTTTTTTCCCTCCCAGAGAAATCTTTCTTCTCATATTCCCTTACAACCAATAAGTCACTGGACATAAAAGGCAGAGTGAGCAGTTCATGTGCGGGGGTACCCAAAGAAAATCCATCTAGGTTATAAACTCTCAATTTAGAAAGCTTACATCATACTCTGAAGTGAGAGAGACTTACTAAACCTCATCAATTTTAGTTTAAAAAAAGAACACCACCTCCCCTCCCTACCGATTAACAACATTATTTCACACACGGTACTGACTTTCTGATCTTCAGGACAGCACCTCAGGAACTCTCTCACTAAACAGGTCCTAGTAAAGTATTCATGTGACAAATTGTAGTTAGATGCTTGGGAATTAGAAGACAAACATTGTAAGCAGCAAGAATAATTTTTAGTCAGTTAAATACTAAAGGAAATGGGTGGCATCTCGCAAATATTAAGCCCATTCCACTTTATTCTCAATAAGCAAATTTTTAATAGAGATTTTGAAAGAAACAAGTGCCTCAGAAAAATGTTTCTTGCTTTACTAGAGCATCACATATTCCCATTTTAGGATACTTGTAAGAATGGTAACTAAGCATGAACAAATGCTTAAAAAAAAAAAAGTACATTCATGCAGACAGTTGATTCAGGACAAAACCAGCTAGATATCAGTAAAAGGACCCTTCTCATAAAACAGTTGCTTCATCTCTAATCTCTCAGGCCATCCTCAAGGGAAACCTACATACCACTTCTCAAATACCATCTTTGGAATGGAGGATGCAGTTTTATAGGCAACTAAACTGACATAACAGCTAAAATTCATAACTCTGTTAGGTACCAAATACATCCAATAAGCCATAAAATAAAAATTATGGGCTCAGTACGATCTCTCCCTCCACAGCCAACTCCTCACATTCCACCAGCTATAAACTGCCTGTCTCTTCCCCTTAGGAGGCAACTGCTTTCTCATCTCTTCCCTCCACCAAGAACACCCCGTCTACTCTTCTCCCACCTCCCCTCCTAGGAGCTACCTTTCCTTTCCAAGATAGTAAAATTGAGCCGTATTTAATTGAACTTTGAGCAGCACCTTCTATTTAGCTTTGAATACTGATCTTTTGATTTCAGACCTTAACAAAGGCATTTGTGATCAAGAGCTTGTCATGTCGCAGCTGTGTCACTTGGTCTAATAAACTCCATAGCCCCTAACTACTGATCTTGATTATGTTCTCACATCATCACAGATACACCACCACTATCACCATTCGGAGTAACATGCCCACAGAAAGAATTTTTTCCTTCCGGACAGGCATTTTTAATAGTTAGGAAAGAAAGATCAATAGGTAAGTATATGTGAGTGAGAAGGGTACCTACTTTTTTGAGCAGGCACACCATAGCACATTTAAATTCAAGTTCAATTTTGTGTCTTGATGTGCAGTGCAAATAAAGTTTTCAAAGATACCTATCAAAAAGTAGCATGGGGGTTGCTAACCTATTTACCAGAAATTCTTTTTTAAATAATGATGAGTAAATACATTAAAGCAAACTTTTATCTGTACTTAGATCTATCCACCTTCCCTCTGCAAATACAATCTTTTCTTTCTACACTTTACAAAAATCAAAGTATATTTAAAAAGAAAACCACAAAATTCAGCACCAGCCCATGACTGCAAACTCCAGCTATGCAATCACTATTTGAAGCCAAAAGCACAAAGAACAAAAGAGTCCACCTGCAGAAACTACTATCAGTCATCCAGATTCTCAAATATTTAAGGTCATGTTCTACACTCAAAGCAGAAGCAAAAATAAATAGAGGCATTATAAGGTTAGTTCACTCAAATGCAATTATCCAGAAACCATCTGTTGATTACAGCATCAACAGGCCCTAAATATTTATTTATTTACATCTAAATACTATTTCAATGCATTTTATGTGCCTTGATATAGTGTAGAAACTGGGGTCTACAGTACTTAGTGCTAGCTATAAACAGCAAGCATAAAATTGATTATTAAAATTAATGGTGACAAGCTCTAACACACCTTAAAACAAATATCCTTCATGGAATCATAACAAAAATCTTCAACCCATGGATTCAACACACAGGGATTCAAAATTTTAACAATAAACTAAATTATGATGTCCATCTTCTTAAAGCATTCTGCTTTAAACATGGAGGCTTTGTTCAAAACAATCTACTAATTAAAGTAATTCAGTTTTATATACTCAATGGGAAAAGACAGCTAAACGATTAGTGTTTTTACATCCAACAGACACACTCTAAGTTTGTGGTGTTATAAATGACTTGATTGCAAGGCTGTGAAGTAGTTCCCATGTAAAGTTATTTAGCAGTCCATACATAGTGACACAAGAAGAAATTTAAGTTTCAAAGTTGCAAAGAACTATTGCACTTCCTCAAATATCATTACATGCAGAGTTATGTTTTTAAACTGAAAATACCGTGACTTCTATGAAACAAAACCTGGATTAAAAAAAAAAAAAAATCCCCAAACAAAAACACCCCCAAAAACCCCAGAAAAAAAACATAAAAAAACACCCCAAAAAACCCTAAAACAAACAAAACCCCACAAAAACAAACAAAAAAAACCCCCACCAAAACTCAATAATACCACCCACTGAAACCCAAAACAACCAACAAAAAAACCCCACATGACACTTTAGTGAAACGGAAACTTAGTGAAACTAAATGGAAAAAAAAATTATTTCTAAATAGTGAAAAAGAGAGAGATCTTCCAGAAAATCCAGTAGATCACCTAGTTCAGCTCAGAGTTATCTACACCTTCAGCTAGAAATGTATCAACTTATTTCCAGGCTAGTATTCTGAAATGAAGCTGTCATTTCAGCTGTTCAGAAGGTCTCCTTAGTGGCTATTAATGAAAATTTTTAACACACTCTACAGGAAATAGATGATACATGTTGATACTGGGAATCATAGAATCATAGATTGTCTTAATAGAATCTATGATTCTATTTTATGAAATAGAAGATGATACATGTTGATACTTGTACCTAGTAAGTAGATGTTGGACAACTGACCTGGTTATTTTTACTTCAAACAAAGAAAATTTAGAATAGTCCACCCTGCACATAGGTGAAAACAGAGCATCAGCCTTCTCTCTAGTCCATTTTCATCAGTCTGTTTAAAGGCCACTTTTACTGAATGTTCTTAAATAAAAGTAGTTGAAAGAGGTGGAAAATCTTCCCCAGCAAAGTATACGGAAGAACAAACATGGAAAGGAGCCACAGAGGCAAAAGTTAACAAGTAGACTGAAAACAGAGAAATGCTTGCTCTTTGGAAGTAAACATGGCTTTTTAGAAAGCTGCATTT
>VZTL01063908.1:788-12456 GCA_013400535.1 Scopus umbretta
TGTTCTTTCCAGTTTGCTCATACTCATTCTTAAAAGAGTTGAAAATATTTTAAAGAGTCTTGAAGAAC
Source organism: Scopus umbretta (assembly GCA_013400535.1). Lineage (NCBI taxonomy): Eukaryota > Metazoa > Chordata > Aves > Pelecaniformes > Scopidae > Scopus > Scopus umbretta. The sequence goes on from VZTL01063908.1 coordinate 857, forward strand.
ACATTGCTGCTCTTTACCTTTTGAGATACTCCCTAGTAGGTTTGCAAAAGAAAACTGGAGGTACCTACTTTAAGGAAGAAGTTTTTGTCTGGATCATGGGTACTTGGAAAGGCTCAAAACCTATGACAGAGTCATGATAGAAATATAGCTGATGCCAACATTTCCTGCTTAAAATCCTGATTCCAGGTACTGTCACTATTGATTCCTCTGTGCTTGCTGAAGTGGATAGAACCACATTGCTGAGGTCGAGATCCTTGTATTTTTTGCTGTGCTGAATGAAGGTTATTCCAGAACCATAACTAGGTTCCATGTCTGCCCTGGGGTAGAAGACTGATTGAATTTTTTTAGGGAACTGGCTTGAAAGTGTCCATTTGCATTTTGCCTAAGAGCCATGAGTCTGGGACTACCAAACTCGTTATTCATAAAATTAGCTGTTCTGTGTGTTTGAGCATGGAATTAAACTTGGGCCTTTTACCTTTTTGATAAATACTATTATGCAAAAAATATCCCCCTTAACAACCAGTCTTAAAGTAAAAATGTAAGGTAGGTAGCACAGCTTAGGAGTTCCAAATCCCAGTCTCCTCTTGTAATGTATTCTAAATCTATGATCATAATTCAAAATATAAAACAGCAAGAGAAGTATAGTACTTTAGACTAAAAAAAACCCAGAATTTTGAGGGGGAAGCTGGCAACATTCTTCTAATGTACTGAAAGTAGCTCCAAAAGGGGAATGAAATAATTATCTATGTCCTTTCTAGATAGAGGAATTACAGGTAAGTGTACTTCAACAGCACCTTAAGTTAGACTTTATTTTTTTTCTTCTTTTCTCAGAGGGGCTGGTGAAACACTAGAATAGATTGCCTGTGGAGAATGTGGAATTTTGGAGGAACAAATTAGATGCATGTTGGTCAAGCATAATTTTGGCTTGTGATAGGAGAATAAACTAGATGACCATTCATGAAACTTTTTTACACCCACAGCGCTAGACCATACAGCCCTCTTTTTGGTTTCTTTGTTATTTCTGTATGTATCTGTCTGAGAATTAGGATTTCTGTGGCATGGCGCGCTCTGTTTTTTTCCAGTTGGATATCATAGACATAAGCCACTCAGCATGTTTTTGATTATGAATCCCACTTTTAGGGCCTTCTTTATTGTTACCCTTAATTTTAGGATATTTAAATGCATTTCTCAGCACTATGTTCAATGCCAGAAACAGGTCACCAAGTGATAAATGCTTGTGCATTAAATTTATGGGATTTTCTAGTATATGGAATTAAACTCAATGTCTGACTGTAATGCAGTCTCCAGCTTCTTTTGTGTATGCAGTGAATTTGCGTGCTTCTAATACGTAAAATATAGAAGTATCTTAAAGGTATATAGGTGTGTAGATATTTTAAAGGATTGCCATAAACTGGCTTTGATAAAACATAAATTCCATGAAGACAGGTGGAAGATTAAAGAGCAACTAAAACTGCATCTCAGTTTCTAGATAGTAAAAGGCTTTTCTACTTGCATTGATTAACTGTTCTTTGGAAGAAGTATATTTTTCTGCTGTGCAAGACAACTGAGACAATTAAGGTTGAGTTATGTATTTTTTGCACTCTGAATGCACATGTTCCAGCTGGAATGTGGCAGTCTCATCTAATCATTGACCTAAGAAGCATGTTGACAGTTCCCCAAGTCAGATTTCCTGACACCGTTCTTTATCATTTTACAATCACATGGGAAGCGAGGAGCTTCAAAATCCTTGGATGTGGGATAGTAGTGACATTGTTTCCAGTGTCCAAAGATGACAGTCCATTTCAGTCAGTTTATGTCAGGTAACTACTTCAAACATCAAAGTACTTGCTCTTTAGTGAAACTGGCTGTACTAATATGCTTTGTTTGAACACTACTGTTCTAAAAGCCATTAGCAGCTTCAAGAAATTAGTAGCAGCAGGAGTATTTCTTTCCCATCCAATCCAACGAGGGAGAAGCAAACAACAAACAAACAGATACACTGTAACAATTACAGTGCCAGAATCCCAAAATTGCTTTTATGATATAGTAGCTAAAGCAGCAGTGAGAATAACCTCATGGTGTAGCAGTACAAGATTCAGCAGCAGCTGAGGAAAGGAGGCAGTAGAGAACTGAGCCACAATACTAAGAATAAAAGTGAAGTGTGATGGTAAGCATAGATTTTGAGGTGTTTTAGTACACCAGACATTGCTTCAGATCTGGCATAACGGATAGGCCCACCTGGATGTGACCTGGGTGTTGTACATCTTTTATTCTTTAAACTAACTTGCACATAAGAGCTATTCAATCTTGAACTTTTCAGTAGCTGCTAGAAAGGTTATTGCTAGTGATGAAGAGCAAGTGCTAACGGAATTATTTGCTTCTAACATGAAGAAAACACACCTGTTTGTTTTCAGGTGACATAATCAATTCTTCTTGCTCCATAGAAACCACTAAATTATTTGAAGTTAATTCATATTTGAAGTATTTAGAGGGAACTGGAATAAGGTCCACCTGTGTGTACAGACATACACATACATGGATGGGTGGATAGACTGACAGTCCTGAAGTTTGGTTTTATACAATTAAATGTATGCACACATAACACAGAAATTGTTGTTTTTATATCAGAAAGGAGACTTGAGGAAGAAATTGACAAGAAGTCTGATGGTTGGACTAGATGATCTCAGAGGTCTTTTCCAACCTCAACAATTCTATGATTCTATGATTCTAAGCTAAATCTTAACCCAATTACATTCTACCTCAAGCATTTCTACCTCAAGCATTCAGACACATTGCCACAAGGCAGAAGGGAACCGAGAGGCTTGTTAGGACAGGAAGGAACATAGTGCAAGGCTCTGGAGACACAAAAACATATCACAGTAAGCATGACTGGAAATGGAGAATGCATAGACATTTTTATGATGTAGTAAACCAGAGTGGCAGTTAAACTTTCTGCCAATTCAGCATGCAAAAAACCCACTTTGCAAACGTAAAATTCTGCTTACGTGACAGAGGGTCAGAGTTGGTACTAGCTGTAGGTAAAGGATTAAACTGGTTATTAGAGGAGTAGGTATAGCATTGAACCAGATGCAGCTCTGCTGCCTATTTTGAGTACACCAGAACCCTGAAAAGCTATAATTCCTACTGTGGTCATCTTGTGTGATGGGATTCCTAATACAAAGACATGCTCCCAGAAACAACAGAACTTGCTTTTATTCTTCCCCTTCTTCACTTTCTCTAACACTGTTAAAAGCAGTAAGCAGGGGTCTCCAGAACCCCTTCCTTATAACCTCTCTCTCCCTTCTCTGACCCACTGCTACTCCTTCAGGAGCAGTATGCTCAGCCCTTACCCACTGAGGGAGAAATATGCACTTTTCAGAAGACAAGAGCAACACTAGTTAGTGTGCAAAAAGTGCCAAGAAATTGTGTTACAAATGAAGCAGCTTATTTTGGAACATTCCTACAGTTCTACTTCTCTTAGCAATTTGACAGATTCCAGATGGAAGCCAACAACTGAAATGAACTAACCATTCATCATTTTATAATGCTTACCTCTCCTCGTTATAATCATATGCAAAGTACTGTGTTGTATTTAATTTAAATGCATCAGAACTGACAACTTGGGAAAACTGAAAACAAATTTGAGAGTTGTGTTTATGGTACCATGACAATGTATTGTGAAATTAATCATTTATATTTAATTGGGTAAATGATAATAAAAATTAGATTAAAAAAACCCAAAACTTATTTTTCACTTCTATTTAACACACTTCAGACAAAGGATGTAATTTCTTCTTTTGAAATGTATTGACTTTCTTAAAATAATAAAATTTTACAGTGTTAAGGGGAAAGGAACAAATACCCAAAGGACGTTTTAACTATTAAAATGTTGAATTGCTTCTTACAATTGACTGTATATATGGAAAAGACATTTTCATCTGCAAAACTCCACTTTTTATTGGTAAATATTTAGAAATTAAAGCTTCAAAGCTGTGTTTTATTCAGTCTTTTTCCTAAAGAGCAATAAACTGGATGCCAGACTCAAAGCAGGTAGTGATTCTGTACACACATGCATTGGTTATATTAACTCTTTAACTAGATTCATTGTAATAATGTGATGGATTCGTTGCTCCAACTTACCATTTTGCAGAAAATAATACTCTTTCAGAGAAAATAATACTATGACTTTCCTTTCAGAAGTGTTATATAAAATCTTTACCAGCATTACTGACTTATTCAAGCACTTAGAGTTAATTTCTGTGAATAAATAACTATTTTAAAATAAAGCATAGCATTAAAAGAAATTTTAAAAAGGATACTGAAGAGTTGCTTTTCTTCTTTTCATTATCAAAATCAAGGGAGCTGAGAAGCTGGATGGCAGAAGGCAATCCTGCCTTGGAGACCTTTCCTAAAAGTGACTGAAATAGATATTTTTGTAATTATACTCTGCCCTAAAATTGTATATTATGAGATACTGTTAAATGAAATGTACTGAGCTCTTGTAAAAATAAATAAATAAGCCAAAAAAAAAAATGTTACTCAAACTTCACTAAGTTGACAACAAATTAAAATTTGTGAGCTTGAAAAGATAACTGCTTATCTGGAGAGAAATTCTGAAGGAGCAAAAAAACCCCAAAATATTTCAGTAAGTAATTTCCTTCATGATATGGAAAATGAATAAGCCTGAATTCACATAATATTTAGCATTCTGAAACAGATTATTCCAATATGTAAATAAGTGTTTCAATGTCTGAATAATGCCTTTAACAGTGGAATTCTTCCCTGTCTAGTCATATATTTAGGTGCTTTTCTCATTAAACAAAAATGTTAAATTTAATTCTTAAATAACATTGTTTTATATGTATAAAACAAACAAATATGAAGTTTTATTTATAGTAGTGCAGGAATGCAAGAAACCCTGAGAGAATGGAAGCAGACCATTAGCATTTAAGAATTTTCCAGTTCATTTCTTCTTGGACCAAATCACTTTGGACACTTTCTTGACTTTTTCCCTTACAAACAAACTATTGCCCTTAGCCCATGTTGAAGTTTCTGTCTCTACAGTGATCAGATTAAACAAAATAATGATTTATAAAGTTTTTTTCTATATTAGATGCACTTCAAAGTATTTATCAATGGTTTAGATACTGTTTCATTTATCAGAATGTATTAAATACAATGGAAGATTAATTTCAGTTGTTATGAATAGGATATATCAAAATTACTAATCTACGTTTCTTATTTCAGTGGTGGGACAATATTAAAAAAAAAAAAAAAAGAAAAAATGCCAATTCTTTATCTTTTTCTTTCATTGCTTTTCAGCTGTATCTTGTGGTATTCCTGATTCCCCTGGAAATGGTTCAGTTATAGGTAATGAATTCACTTTGGGCAGTAGATTGATATATGAATGTAATGAGGGCTTCAAGCTAGAATCTAGTCAACAAGCAACAGCAGTATGTCAAGAAGATGGATTATGGAGCAACAAAGGAAGGCCACCTGTTTGCAAATGTAAGTGGGCATGTATTTCTCAAGCATATTTCCCTTGAACTTGCTCTGGAAAATCTTCGCTGGTGATTAGGTTTTATGTATACATATCCCCTCAACTGGCCATTCAGGAATATATAATCATTTAGCATTTAGGAAAGTAAAACAGGCCTATATATATATATATATATANGTAGGTGGGAAGGTTAAAAATCAAATTTAATGTAAGTAAACTATAATGGCCACTTAAAAAAAAAAAAAAACAAAAAAACAAACTTGTTTATCTTTTTTAAAAAGTCTGAATTAAAATTATTAGATAATTCAATTTCATGTATGTTTTCTTATTATGAATAATGTGCTCTTCTCCATTTTCACTGTATAAAGTTACAGCCACCAACTGTAATTTATTTTAATATAGCTTCTAAACTAATAAACCCAAAAGCTAGTTCTTAAAATAGGGTAGATAATTAAGCTGGATAAGAGTCCTTTAGTTGTCACTTTTGCCTCCTGTCTGAACTGGCAGTAGTAGTAGTAGTGCAGACTCCCCTACCATGTGACATGGCTTCTCATTTACATCAGGCTACTACTGCCTGCCTTTGCACTGGATCAAAGCAATAATTAACTGAGCCTGACTCTGAGTAAGTGACTTGAAAGACAAATTAGGACATAATCTTAAAATTATTAATGCTATAATACTATACTTATTTTTTTTTAGTTAAGTTAGGATCTTGAACTAATCAGAAGTATATGTACATGCTTTCCAGATTCTTAATTTGAAAGCACTTTAGTTTTTCAAACAAGTAAAATTCAACTTATTTATAAACAGTAAATGCTGTGAATATGAGAATTGTGAAGTTATATCGTGAAAAGGTTTTCATTTATTTGAATAAATTGACAGTAGACAATTGTTAGAAAATATTGCTGAAACTTACTTCAAGAGATCTTCTAAGCATCCCTGACAGATGGTCATTTAACCTTATCTTGAAGACCTTCCTGAGTACTCTATTTCAATATTTTATGTTTTTTTCCACTTGCAAAGTTTTTCTTAATATATATAACCTGAATCCAGTTTTCTGTAGCAATTCTAAAGGCATTATCTCATTTTGTATCCACAGTGGACAGATGGACGTTATTTGTTGTTGTTTAACCCCAGTCGGCAACTAAGCACCACACAGCTGCTCACTCACCCTCTCCCCTCCTCCAGTGGGATGGGGGAGAGAATCAGAAAAAAAAAAAAGTAAAACCCATGGGTTGAGATTAAGGCAGTTTAATAGGACAGCAGAGGAAGAGAGTAATAATAATAATAATAATAATAGAATATGCTTGGGGACTGGCTGGGCATCAGTCAGCGGGTGGTGAGCAATTGCATTGTACATCACTTATTTTGTATATTATTATTATTATCATTATTATCATTATTATTATTTTCCCTTCCTTTTCTGTCCTATTAGACTGCCTTTATCTCAACCCACAAATTTTACTTTTTTTCCAATTCTCTCCCCCATCCCAAATGGGCGAACAGGTGTATGGTGTTTAGCTGCCTGCTGGGTTAAACCACAAGGGGCTGTTGTCCTTCAGGATAAACTGTTCTAGTGTGGGTCCTCCATGGGCTGCAGTTCCATCAGAAAATATCTACCTGCTCCAGCGAGGGCTGCAGTGTGGGTATATCCTCTCCATGGGCTGAATACCAGCTCTGGTGCCTGGAGCACATCCTCCTCCTTCTCCTGTGACCTTGGTGTTCCCTCTGCGGTTTCCCTCTCATTTTGCTCCCTCCTCCCCTGCTCATGTAGCATTTTACCCTTTCCTAAATGCACTTTCCCAGAGGTGCCACCATCTTGGCTGATGGGCTCAACTGTGTCCTGCAGCGGGTCGGTTGGAACCGACTGTGCCCAGCAGCCCAAGCCTCTCCTCACAGAGGGCACCCCCATGACACCCCTCCCTGCCCCGCCAGCACCTTGACTCCTGCACCCAAAACACTGTCACCTCGTCTGTAGAGATAACTATCTTGCTGTGATTCATTCTCACTCTTCCTTCCTACTTTTTGGACCAGTGATTCTCATTATTGTCCTCTGGACAATCTCCAATTGATCTACACCTTTCTTGAAGGACAGTGCCTAAAACTGAACACAGCAGTTCCACAGAGTACATAAGGAGATTATTCAAAACCAGCTTTGACCACATAGACATGCTCTGAATTCAGAGCCATGTGTGGAGGGAAGGCAAGCTCCAGTGTATTGAACAGTATTTCATTCTCTCAGAAAAAAATTGACAAGGCACAAAGAATGTAACTTGAATGATTAATCAGCAGAAATATCAACAGATTTTTTTTGAAGGAAGAGGCCAGTTAAACTAACTGGGGATTAAAAATATCAAATTAATAACACTATACCTGCAGAGGCCAGTTAAACTAACTGGGGATTAAAAATATCAAATTAATAACACTATACCTGCAGTAAAAAAAAAAGAAGAAAAAACAAAAAAAAAAGCTTATCTTATTAAAATGATCAAACTTAACCAGACAATGACTACCCTGTAAAACAAAGCTTAATTATTAACAAATAGAAATACATTAAACATTAAAAAGTTTTGTTAAATATATAGAATAACCTAAAAAAATATATACAACACCACTTTTTTCTCTTCATTTTTTTCCTTTTCTAAAAATGTGTTCAGTTTGAAAAAGAATCCCACCACTTCTAAAACCAGAAGTGCTAAATTAAAATGCTAGTGATCTACATGATGATATAACAGTCAATATTTTCAAAATGGGTTGCCATTCAGAGGCAGGCATGCTTTACCCCAGATTTCTTACTTGCAAAGTGCAGAAAAGCTTAGAAAATCTGCATAACAACTTGTTTTTGTAGTATTGCTTCTGTAAGGATAAATGTATTTAGTTTCCAGAGATAGAAACATATCAGACTTGATGAGCAACAAAGATAGCACAGAAGGGTAAATGGTAAATAAATACATTCATTTTATCCCCAGGTCTATCAAAATTAAGGTTGAAATCAGTGCAGTTTGTTTTGCAAAGTATCTCTGATAATATAATGCCTGAGGCAGACGTTCGAATCTCCTTTCTTTTCATTGGAAATATTTACATCAGGTTTAAATGATGAGAAATATGATTCATGCTGGTTATACAGAAAGACACAGATGGATCATGGACATTAGGCTATTGAATTTAATTACATGAAATACTAATTAACACATATCTATTAAGAAAGTTTAACTAAATGACAATAAGTAACCTGCTTCAGTTATTCTACATAGAGATCTCTAGCATATGATGAAGGGAACTAGAGATGTCTATCTGTATTGCTATTTAAAGCCTTTATCAGGCAATACTTTAAATTGGTTCAATACTCTCTGTAGACAGTCACCATAAAGTAGTAACTTTACATATTAATACAGGACACTGTGTAAAGTATGCAAAAACTTTCTGCTGAAACCTGTAAATTGGTATGTTACTGTTGATTGAAGAAATGAGTGTGTTACACAGTTCCAAAAAACATCCTGTCCAAAGTTGTAGATATATCCAAGAAATCTGAGTAAATCAAGCAACTTTGGTCTCAAACTATAGATGAGCACTGGTGCTTGCATGATTCTTTCCTTACTGTATGCCACATAAACTGCTTCTAATACCTTCTACCCCAACTAATATAATTTGGATGCTGCTCAAACAGAAAGGAAAGGATGCGTAGGCATGATTACAAATTCAATGTTTTAAATTGTGACTATAGTGACCTGAGAAACGCTGCTTTGCCTATCATCAGCACTTTTACACATCTGTAAAGTACTCTTGTGTTAAGTCATAAATTTCCATCTTTCTAAGATTAAAAAAAATAAAAAGAAGAGAACAATCTTTTGGGACATTTTTGTCTATTCCATTTTATCAGATATGATTTGAACTTTGTTGCTACTATGGAAATACAGGTGCTGATTCTGGCAGTGCAAGTTAAAAAGGGAAAAGAAAACTAGAAATTTCATTCTTCTCCTTTGGATGATATAATTTCTTGCTATTATTATATATGAAATTGCTTCACTATAGCATGATTATTGCATTTTGTTTGTGACTAATTAGTGAAAATTATTCTTCTTATTCTTCAGAATATATATCATCAAGTGCAGAGAAATAAGGTCTTCCAAAGCAGAGACTGAAAGATGGAAACAGGAAAAGGACTTATCTGTCAATGCAAAATTTAGATGTGTTGCTCCCTAAATTCAATCCAGAGCCTCAGCAGGATATCTAAGTTACTTACTTTACTTACTGAATAGAGAGATTCATGCTTGGAATAGTATCCATAGGTATTTTGTAAAGAAACAAAGACATTTAAAGGTGTTGGTGAGGATCAATCCATTCATCTGAGACACTTCTTTTTATTTTTATATTTTTCATGTATGTTTTTTAAATATTTCTCACAATATGCTTGTTTTCCTGTGTATCTTTCTCCTTCTCCTGTGAAATTCCTCTGATTTAGAAATATAGATTTTTCAGTGTTGTAGAAGTGATTTTCCTTTTTCGTCTTGTACAGGGGTTTTTGGTTTGGGTACAAAGTTTCAAACCTGACAGAAATGAAAGCAGAAGTAGTAAACATTTTTTTCCTGAACATCCTTGTTACTCGGACTATCTACATTTCATGTGCTAAAGATGGCAGATAAGAACATTTACCTTTTTGGGAGTCACTATGTATATTTTCTTAGGGTTTTTGATTTTGTGGACACCTGGCACTGACTTTCTTCATGAAATAGAACCTGTTCTAAATCTTGGGGAACTTCTTAGTTGATGCTGTTAAAGTCTGTTCATAGCTTGAATGTGGTGGTGTCTATTTTTTCTCTGAATAATACAGAAAAACAGTTGATTTAGACTATTCTTGAGAATTGAAAGAACTAGAAAGAATGAGTTGTACCTCACTGTGTCAATAGTAGAAAATGCACGATGTGATAAGAGAAAACTACTGAAAAAATGATATAAGATCTGAATGAGTGAAGGAGGTCATACAAAGCCTGTTCTGAAGCCAAAGACAACTTCTTTCTCTGTTTGCTATGTATACTTTAACGCTATTAGAGAGTTTGTATTTCCTTGTTCCAAAATTCATGTTCCATGAAAAGAAATCTCAGTAATGAGTTTGCTTTGACAAACAGTGCACTCCAATACTAGAAACTTCTGCAGTTTGGGATGTGGTATAGTCCCAGTGTTTGCGCTAAGGTAGTTTATGTATGACACTTTTAGAAGAAATAGGGTGAATGTTAGCACATAATTTTTGCAAGTCAAGCATCACTTTTTTCATGACAAAGCAACACAAAAATAAATGTTCTCTGAGCCAGCAGGAAACTTTGTTTAATCCAGGCATTTTTGCATGCTAGAAAATGTCTAATGCAAATTCTTAAGTATATTATAATTATGATTAATGCAGACACCTGACCACTTGAAATTAATGGAAGTATAACCTTTTTTGTTCCATAGGAAATCTGCAGGCCTAAAGCTGCTTTAAGAAATATGCAGAAAAGAGCAGTAAAGTAGGATCTGGTTGAAATAAAGCAGAACTTTCAGTTCTGTGCACTGTCTGTGCTTTTTGAACATATCTAGAGAACTGATTTAAAATATTGTTCCAGAGGCTGAAAAAATAATGGCGGCAAATGTAGTGATTTACTTGCATGTTTCTCTTCAAGAGATCAGAAAACTGAATGCTTTCACTTATTGCAATATCACGATGTCAGATATTTTTCTGATTGTGACAAGATAAACCTACCAGTTCTCTAAAGCTAAGTACCATAATTTCTATACCAAGAGTATGAATGTATAAAATATTATATTATATTTCTATATAAGTACATATAAAATGTACCCATATAGGTTATGCTACATGTGTGTTGCTGCTGAGACCTGGACCAGTATATGTTTATGTTGTGGTTTAACCCCAACTGGCAACTAAGCACCACACAACCGCTCGCTCCCCCTCCCCCCCCCCAGTAGGATGGAGGAGAGAACTGAAAAAAAACCCAAACTAAAACCCGTGGGTTGAGATAAAGGCAGTTTAATGGGATAGTAGAGAAAGAGAAAATAATATGAATATTAATGATATTTTAAATTATTATAATTAAATAATAATAATAAT
>VZTL01063909.1:3769-14615 GCA_013400535.1 Scopus umbretta
CACCCACCGTGTGTGGCTCCGTCCCTGCCACCAGGTGCGGGGGGACCCACGGGTACCCGGCACGTAGAGCAGCGCGTCCCCCTCAGGGTGCTGCGCGTCCCCCTCAGGGTGCTGTGCTGGGGCTGCCTCGCGGCATCGCCCACCCAGGAGCCCCCTACAGAGAGAGAAGGGAGTGTGTCTGGGAACGTCCCCATGCAGACCAAGCAAGGGCGGTTTGGAAAGAGCAGAGCGCTTTTGGGGAGCGGCTGGGACAGAAGGTGGCGGCCTTTCCTTGCCAGAGCAGCTGCAAAGAGGGGGCTGCAAAGGCGAGGTCTGAAAAGGAAGGTCTGCAAAAAGGGGAGGAACCTGCAAAAAGGGGAGCTCTGCAAAAGGGAGGGGTCTGCAAAAGGAGGGGGGAGAGTCTGCAAAGGGGGGCTCTTCAAACTGGGGGTGCCTGCAAAGCATTCTGCATGCATTCAGCTTAGTTCCAGGCAGCCACAGGAGCAGCCACTGGACACAGCAGAGCCTGGCTCTGCGCTGTTATGCGGGAACAGGCTGGGTTAACCTTTAGCTAAAGGACAGGGTTGGGGACAGGTGCCCACTGCTCCGGGTGACACCAGCGGCCACAGCCAGCAGCAAGGATTGGGGCAGGCGCCCCAAGGCAGTGGGGTCTGGCAAAGGGGCAGTGGGGTGAGCCCCAGGCCGCAGGGAGCGGGCTTGTATCTCCCCCCTCCCCAAACATTAATGAATTAGTAGTAGAAGTTATTGAATTAAAAGTCATTAGCAGCTCCATTAGCCAGCATTAGGGAAGGCCAGAAGGGGCTGGAGGCTGCTCCCGGGGCCACTCACCTGATGGCGTTCTGCTCCCGCAGCACCGGGGGCACCCCGGTGTGCCCAGCTCTTCTCGGGGTGCCGGGGCAGTGCGTGGTGTCCCTGCCTGGTACTGCGTCCCTGCCAAAACCCAGCGTGAGCACGGCTGGGGACCTCAACGCAGGGGCAGCCACCCTCTGCCCCTGGCACCCACCACCGCTAGCACCCACCTGTGTACTGTCCCCGAAACGTCACCGTGCCCGGGGGGCTTCCAGGGCTCTTATGTGGGGAGGGGGTGGCCCGGGGCCCAGAGGCCGAGGGGTCCGGCTCAGAGGCTGTGGCAGAGGAGAGGGAAGCGGGGTGGGATCTGCTGCATCCGAGACCCAGATCTGCAGGATCTGGCCCTGGGCTGAGTGGTGCTGGGTCCCACAGGGCCACCAGGACCTGGCCTGTCCCCATGATCTTGCAGTCCCACCAGCACCCTGCTCCATTTGTGGAAGGGGAAGTGGCGTGCAGGGAGCAGCGTGTCCCCGCTGCCCCCTCCGTCCCCACCCTGGTGGGGTCCCACTTACTGAGGTCCAGCTCCAGCCTGTCCCGTGGCAGCGATGCCGACCTCCCTCTCCTCGTGGATGTGACACCGGGGGCTGCCCTGTCTTGTACTGGGTGGCCCGGCTCTCTGTGGAGGGGATGGAGCTGCTGTCACCACCCCGACCCCTCAAGGTCCCCTCAGGCATCCCCCCAACCCACCACCCTGGTGCAGCCAGGCTGCTGGTCCTCCGCCCTGAGCCCAACCTCTCCCCAGTCTCAGCAAAACTGGGACGGGCTGGGGCTGGGGGCATCCCCACACCCATGGGATGCAGTGCTGCCACCCCTCTCCCCAGGTCCCTCCTGTCACCTACCCTGAGGGTGCTCCGTCCTTGGGGGATGATGGTCTGCTGGCCACTGGCTGCCTCCTGCCTGGGGTGGTACGTGGGGCGGCTTTTCCCTCGGGATAGCTGCGGGAGCGGCGCAGGCTCTCCTCCAGCCTCTGCCGCAGTTGCCACACTTCATCCTGCAGCACCCGGATGGCCTGGCTGCCACAGGACAGATGCCACGGTGAGGGGTGCCTGCAGCCAGCCAGGCTCCCAACAGTGTTGGCTGCTGCTGGGTGTCCTGTGGGGGAAGCAGCCTCATCCTCCCCAGACCCTATGCCCGCCCCCATCTCCACCAGCCAGGACCCAGTAGTTCATGCTGTGATGCTCCCCAAAAGCAAGCCTGGGGCTTGTCTGGGCTGGGGTCCAGTCTCAGCCAGCCCACACATGTCACAAGTTTGGAGGACTCAGCCCCAGCTAGGTCCTGGTTCTCCAAGAAGGGAAAACCTGCTGCTGCTCAGCGGAAGATGCTGGTGCCTTTGGGGACTTTACTTGACGGGGTCCCTATGTCACCCGGGGTGGGTCGGCCTGGTTTGCCGGGTGGGGGGGATACATAGACACTCACTCACGCTCCAGACGGGAGCCCAGAACGTCGCAGTGAGCCGGGTCAAGGGACGCCAGGTCTGNGGCTGGCCGCTGGTGCTGGTGCAACTCCTGCCTTCCGCCTCCGAGTCCGTGTGAGCTGGGGAGGAAGGGAGGCACAGTGAGCCGAGGTCAGCGGCGTGGGATGTGGGGGTGTTCCCCCCCCAGGAGAGACCTGGGAGAGCAGAGCCAGCAGGCGGGAGGCACCCCCAGGCCACCACCCCACAGGGATCAGGGGAACACCATAAACCTTCTACCCGCTCTTCTACCCACAGAGCCGGGGTCCCCCCAAATCTCTCTCCGCAGGGACATGTCCCTCCCCGAAACGCTGCCTACTCACTGCCGTCACCGTCGGGTCCCACCTCGCTGCCTGCGCTTTCAGCCCAGCGCTGGGGGGAGCTGCTCTGGGAGGGGGTGCTGGGGGGCAGGCAGGGCCCCCTCACGCCACCCTGCCTGCCCGTGGGGTAGATGCTCATCAGCGCCGTCTTGGAGGGAAGCGGGGTCGCTTCTCTCTTCCGTGGAGGACGGAGGGTTGCGGGGACAGGGATAGAGGGTCCCAGCGAGCCGGGGGTCCTAGGGACAGGGTGGGTCATGCAGGCAGCCCCCATGGCTCGTTCCCTGGCCATGGGCTACCGGCACATCTCCAACCCTCCCCAGCACCCCCTCCCGGCTCCCCACGTCCTGGCCACCTCTCCTCCCATCCCTGCTCCCCTTCAATGCCCCAGATCGCCCCAGACAGAGACGATAGCCCATGTCCCCAACCCCCCGCTCCCAGGCAAGGGCAGGGACCCTGAGCTGTACCCGGTGCCGGGGGGCTGGTGCTCGGGGGTGTGCATGGGGGGTGACACCCTGCTGGCCTCCGAGCCCACGAAGCCACTGTCTGTCTCCGGCGACACAATGCGCTGCCCCTGCAGATGCACCAGGAGGGCAGGATTGGTGCCGAGCACCCCCAGGATCCCCAGGCAGGGTCTGAGGGTGCCAGCTGATGGCAACCTGCAGTCCAGGGGGACTCACCTTGCGGGGCCGGTGCTCGACAGCAGCACTGCCCGCCCCACTGCTGCAGCGGGACAGGAGTGCCCGTGGTGGCTCAGGAAGCCCCAGGGGAGACTTGGCTGCAGCCGGCGGCTCCTCAGCAGTGGCCGGGGACAGGTGGCCCCGTGTCCTCCCTGGCCACGGAGGCTCCGCAGGGGGCAGCGGTGCTGCTCTCCTCTCTGGGGGGTGCCTGCAGGAAAAGGATGGAGCATGAGCAATGGGGAAGAGCAACCTCAAACATGGGGAAATGCCCCGATACAGCCAGCTCTCCCATGCAGGTTGTTAACTCTGAAGTCTATCAACGCCAGTGATGTAAAACCTGCAACTTGATGTAAAACCTCTTGCTCGCCCTGCCTGTGGAACTTGTGCTCCCACAACACTTACAAGGTGGAGGTCTCAAGGTTGTCCCTCTCCTCTAGTGACTGTGTCCTGCAGGGGACCTTGCTGTGGCCACTGTCCCTTGCCACAGGGCCATCCGCCTCCTCCAGTGACCCGCTCCTTGACAGGCTCAGCTGCTCCAGGCTCAACGACTCTGGCAAGGATTTGAAGTGCTTGTACCTGGAGGGGACCCATAGCCACGAGTTGGTGGTTTTGAGGAGCCGCTCCCTGCCCACCCCGCTGCTGCCCCACCAAGAGGGCACTCACTGTGCCAGCAGGTCACCGAAATCCTCCTCCACTCGGAGCTGCTTTTGCCAGAGGGGCTGGGGCAGCCCCCCTGGCACTGTCTCGCTGTCCCCTGCTGTCCCCTGGGGACCCTCCATCAGCCCGGGGCTCTGCGGGGCACAGTGAAAGGGGGTCAGAGAAGCATGGCTCCCAGACCAGCCGCAGCAGGGTGCCCTCACCCCAGCATCTTTGCACCCCCCAGCCCCATCTGCGCCCCTGCAGCTTTGCCCAGCTCACCTTGGGCTGTGGGGAGTGGGTGGCCAGCGGCGTGGAAGGGGCTGGAAGGGAGCAGGGCTGGGCTGGCTGCTGTGGGGGGAGCTGCTGCCTGGTCCCGGGTTCCAGGCGCTCCTTCAGCTCCTCCAGGCGCAGCCCTAGGTGGAAAATCTCCCCTTCCACTGCGCTGCAAGACAGCAACCATCAGTGTCAGGGAGACACCAGGGTTCGGGGCTTTGCTGGCAGGGAGCGGGTGGTGGGAGTCAAGCACCTACCGGTCGGGATCAAACTCCTCCGAGGTCCCCGGGTGCTGCTGCCGGGCTCGCAGGTACGCCTGTTCCAGCGCATCCTGCGCATCCTTCAGCTTCCTAAACCTCTGCGGCACAACGGCGGCGACGTCCAAGCCTGCCAGCTTGGGCCCTGGTCCCCGCCACCCTGCGGCACATCCCCGGGGTGGGGTGCCAGGAAGGGGCTGACGCACCTGGAGCTGCTCCCTTGGCGCGGGGCTCCCCGCCTGGATCCAGCCTTCGAAGGACTCCACCTGGCCGGGACAGAAAGGGCTGAGCCCAGCCCTGCTGCAGCCCCCACGGCTGCAGCCCCCCTCCGCCGCCCCCCACCCGCAGCCTCCCCCAGGGCCTGCCTGTGCCCGCAGCTTGTGGGTCTGTCCCGCCAGTGTCTGTGTCAGCTGGGTCCCCGGGCAGCGGCACGACCCCAGGCAGGTGGGACAGCCCCCCCCGGATGGAGGGGTGGAAGGAGGCCGGGGTGATCCCCCCGGGTCTGACGGTCCCGGTGCTGGAGCTGCAAGAAAACACGAGGACAGGGTGATGCTGGGGATGCCCCCACAGCACTGGTCCCCCCCAACTGTGGAGAATCCAAGGGTATGGGGTCTCGGCTGAACATTACCCCCAAAAACTGGAGCAGGAGGGTGATGAGCTGGATGGGGAAACACGGTTGAACCCACCTCCACCTGGCGAGGACGGTGGGGCCAGGGCTGGGACTGTGCTGAAAGCCGCCGTCCTGGCCTGCGGGATGCTGAGGGCCATCACCCGGCAGCCGGTGCCCACGGTGCCCACAGTCAGGCTGCGGCTGGGCCGTGGTGGGTCTGCGTACAGGCTCACCTGGGGGCAGGGAGAGGGGATTCGGGGCACCCACCCTGCACCCCAACCCCAGCGCTACCCACCCCGAAGCACCCATCCCCATAGCGGCAGCAGGCAGGCAGGGGTGAAGGCAGGGGGCACAGCCAGACGCCGGCCCCCGGCCCTGCCTCAGTTTCCCCACCCGCGCAGTGCTGCAGGGCGGGAGTGACACGGGCACACGCTTCCGCCGGCTGTCCTGCCATTTCCGTGACGTGCCTCGCAGCCACCCCCGCCATTTCGGAGCCGTTTTGGCACGGCCACCTCCCCAGCGCAGAGGGGAGCCCGCTGGGGGGGGCGGGGGGGCACGGCGGCCCCCGGCTTTGCTGCGGGCGCTGCAGCAGCCTCAACCCCCCCTCCCCGGGCTGGGCTTGCTCAACCGCAGCTCCCCGGGAGGAGGAAGAGCAGGGCCAGGGGAGGAACACACCCCAAATAACCCCGGGGAGCGGGGAGCAGAGCAGGGTGCCCCAGCACCCACCCTGGCGCCCAGGCGTAGCTGGTCGATGGTGTTCTCGGCCTCGGCGTACTTCGTCAGCAGCTTGTGGTAGTCATCCTGCGGGGAAGGGGACGTGCAGTGGGTGACAGCAGGCAGCGTAGGGCAGGGGCTTGGAGGATGCCCGAGAGGTGGATGGCAAAAGGGGATGTGGCACAGACGGGAGCATCCCTGTGCCCTGGGGCTGAGGGGGGCTGCCATGGGTGGGGGGACACCCTGTGGTGCAGAAACCCACCCCCCAAAGCACCTGGCCCATCTGGCACAGATGTGGCCCCCATTGCTCTGCGTGGGGGAGAGACTCCCTCTCCTCTCAGTGGACGAGAGGGCATCCCAGGGAACAAGCATCCTGGGGGCGGTGAGCATCGGGGGGGTGTACAAGGATCCTGGGGGGCACATGAGCATCCCTGCCTCCAGCCCTGAGTGCTGCCCAGGTCCCCACCTGCTCCTTCCCGCCTCGCCAGCCCGCATGCAAAACTGGGAAAAGGTGACCAGCACCAAACCCCCTATCGGTGACACAGGACTGGCTCATGGGGCTGGTGACATCTCCATTTCACCTGCACTCCCTAGTCCCCCCACCCTGCAGACCCTCCCAGTAAGGCCTCTCTGGCTGAACTGGGGGAACTGGGCGTTACCTGGAGCTGCTGCACCAGTTCGGTGGCTTGCCTGGGGGATCTGAACTCCTGTGGCAGCCCAGCACTGCGGGGGGGCTGTGGGGGAGCCCCCTCCCCGCTGCTCAGCAGCACCTCCCGGACTATTTCGGCCGGGGACTTGAAGCCGATGGGGCCGCCTGGGGCCCTGGCACGGGTGGGCAGCGCTCGGCCCCGCGGCGGCCGGTAGCTTTGGTTGAACTTCACCCGCGCCTCCACCTTGGAGAGGTCGGGCAGGGGGTGGTTGAGCCGCCCTCGGCCGTACTGGGTGCCGCTGGCCGTGCTGGTGCCTGTTCCCAAGGGATCCCTCGTCTCCTTTGCGCCCGTATGTCGCTGCCAGGGTCTCAGGGACTGCAACTCCCGGCTGGGCTTGGGGGGTAGCACTGTGGGCGCCGCTCTTTTGGGCACCTGGGACCTGCCGTGCAGCTGGGGTGCAGAAGGGGTTCCAGCACCCGAGGGCTCCCCGGTGGGTGCCAAGCCAGTGGCGCCAGAGACTGGCAGCCCCATCTCAGCCGGCTGGGGCTCGGAGACGGGCTTGATGCTGGTGGCATCACGGAGGTCATCACTGGAGAGGCGCAGCAGGAGGGTCTGGCTCGGGGTCCAGCCTTGCCTGTGCCCCCCACCAGCATCCCCAGCCATGTCCCAGCCCTGGTGCCAGTCTGATAGGGTGGCGGGGCCAGGGCTGGCATCCGACAGCTCTGAGGTGTCATCACCACCATCCGTGCTGCAGCCGTGGGGCTGGCAGACACTTTGGCCATCCCGCAGCGCCTCGGGGCTGCTGCTGGACCCCGAGCCCCACCGACCCTCGTAGGAGAGATCAGGATAGGGCTCCCCATCGCTCTCCACCTCCCAGGGCCCCTCATCAGCCCCGGAGCTGCCCTGCTCCTCCTCCTCCTCCAGGTCCCGTCGCGGGTGCCAGCGACCCTCCTCCACCGGGGACCCCTCCTCCAAGTCCTCGCCGTCGCCTGCAAAATACCAGCTCTGCAGGGCTGCCGCCAGCCAGCCAGTGCCTCCCAACCCCCTGGCAGCAAGCCCCAGCTCCAGCAGCTCCTGGGACACCTGGGATCCCCCACGAGGGTCTTTGGGCAGCGGGGAGGGGAGGACTTACCCCATGGTGGGCTCCCGGCATCCTCCCCCAGGCTGATGACCCCATCTTCGTCCATCTGCCTTTCAAAGTTGTCTTCCTCCTCCTCCTCCTCCTCCTCCTCCTCCTCCTCTCCCTCCCAGCGCGTCAGCTCTGTTTGTGTCCAGCGCAGCCATGGTGCCGGGCTGGCCATGGCCCGCAGGCACGGCGTCCCAGTCACTTGCGCCGCTTCATGGCCCAGCGGCGGTGGCAGGCCGGGGACCTCCTTGCCACGAATGTAGGTCACATCATCGCCACCACATCCTGGTGGGCCAGGGAGAGGGAGGAATTCTCAGCAGGACACAGCAGGCTCTGTTTGAGGTGCCCCCCGCCCCGCTGCCAGGGCTTCCCCTGTTCCCCAGACCCTGGGGACAAAAGCAACCCCCCCATAGCAGGGGGTGACATCCTCGGGCCACCCCCTACCCTGCATCCCACCATCAGCACCATGAAGCCAGAGCTGCCTCACCCCCCGTGGCCACAATAGCCCCCAGAGGTCCCCGTGGCAAACAGCCCCCCCAGGGCCACCCTAAAAGGCTTTCCACCCCCCCAGGGCGGGCACTGGGGGACACCCAGCCCATGCTGGCATTCTCCAGACATCACCCCGGCCAGGCAGACACAGCCTGGGGACTATCAGCGGTGCCATCGCGGCGCAGGATGGTGCTGGGGGAGGCAGGAGCACCCCAAGGCCCCTCTGGCTCTGGGGAGCCGACAGCGAGAGGGATCACAGCAGAGGCCCAGCACACTCACTCCACCAATGACCTAAAAGCAGGAGCTCCCCCTCACCCCACTCATGGCTCAAGAGACACCGGATGCTGAAAGCCCAACTGCAGAGCGGGTAGCACGAAAGGCCACGGGGTTTTCCCAGCAACATCCCCTCGGCTGGATTTGAGTCCCCCACAACCCAATTTTGGCCATGGGGTGCTGGAGGCTGCAGCAAGCACCATGCCAGCACCACCAGCAGCATCCCCAACCCAACGCCAGACCATGGAGGAACAACCAGCCCCATGTGGGGTACCCCACACCAGCATCCCCGGGAATCCCCATCACCGCCATCCCATTGTGGGTCCCCAAAGCAGCATCCGTCCGAGCACCCCAAAACCATCCTGCACCTGCGGGGCAGCTGGGCTTTTGCAGAAGTAGGAAAGGATGGTCAGGTGCTTCCTGCAAGTTTGCAGGCAGCCACAAATTTTTTAACCCCATCAGGCCCTGAGTGGCAGCAGCCAAACCCTCCTCCCACAGCACTTTTCATTAAAACCTTTATTTTTTAACCAAATTTGGAGCAAAATGCTGAAGCAAAATGGAGGGGGAGGGATCCCTGGGACCATTGGCAGCTGCCCCCTCCAAAAGACATCAAGATGAGGGTCTTCCAGGAGGACAAGCAGTCCCAAAATTCAGCCAGGCGGACCCCTCCTTGGAAATCTGGAGGGGAAATTTCCAAGGGAATAGTTCGCCTGGCCGCTACCCTGAGATGCTGCTCACAGCCCCAGGGACAGACATGACCAGGCACCATGCCGCATCCTGGCACCTTTGTAGGCAGACAATTAATTCAGCTCGTTACTGTGTAATTAGCAGCACGGGGAGGAGAGCTTGCATGAGCTCCCAGCTGCTAACAAAGCCGTGGCACGGTCCCTGGGGTGGCTGTATTTAGCCAGAGGGTGCTGTGGTGATTTTGGGGTGCTGCTGGCTCAGGGATGGCAGTGATGAGCAGCAAACCTATGGCGCCCACATGCTCTGGGAAAAGTCCTCTAACCCACTCCAAAGTCTCAGATCTGCAAATTCCCTGGCTTAAATCCTGCTGTAGTGGGGTTTTGGGGGTTATTTCCTCGTGCCACCTGGTACCAAGCTCCTGGAGCATCATGCTTGCACCAGCAGCATTGCGCTCCCAGCCCTGCCTGCATCCTTGGGGATTTCTGGGCAGTGAGCAAACCCCGAAGCATCCCTTAGGCTCTTGCAAACCTGCTGGGGTGTTTGCACAATGCTTTTCCCCCACACACTGGCTGGGCATCTCCATTCTCTGCACCTGGAGATGCTCCACAGCTTCTCCTGCTGCCAGGGAGGATGGGGCTGCCCATGGGATGCTTCAGGCTTCTTCTCAAGCCCTGAGACTTTGCCCACATCCCAGCCTGGAGAACTGGCACACCAAAGTGCCCCCCAACTTGCCTCGAGCCCCATAGCATCTCCAAGAGATGAGAAGCCCCAAACAACAGCCCCAGGGAGGGCTCAGGGGGTGGGTGGTGGGTTAAAGTTGCCTGTGGGTCCTGTTCCCTTGAGGCAAAGAGGGTTAAAATGTTTCCTACCCAGTTTTGGCAGGACGGTGCCTGGATCTTGCCTAACCCGCACCCCATCAGCTGTCACCCCATTCCTGAGCAGCGTTCCCCCAGGCTGCACTGCCCACAGCAGCCGCAGACTACAGGATCTGCTTGCAAATCCAGCCACATTTATTGCTTTCCCAGAAAGCACCTCCTCTGATGGTCATGGTGGTAAGAGAGAAAAATCTTGGATATTTTTGCCCTTTAAGTGAGGTGCGCACTGTTATGGTAGCACAGAAAAGCTTGAAAAATGGTGTGGCTAGATACCCAGGAACCACTAAGCAAATGCAAACAATCATGGGTGTGTGTGTGTTTTTTGGTTTTTTTAATCTTGCTCTTTGAAAGCCAGGATTTTGCAACAGGGCAATCAGACAAAGAGCTAAAAAGAAATTGAAAAGCCTCAGCTAGAAAATGTCTTTTACCCTTGAACTCTGCTCTGCCTGAGACCCTCAGCCCCTCTCCTCCCTCTGCCTCTCGGCCCAGGCTGTCCCAAACTGTGCCTCTGGGGTGGAGGTGCTCAGATGAAAGAGGGGTGGCTCAGGGCAGTGATGAGTGCTGCCAGGTCTCTGCCTGGCCTGCAGGCAGGAGGGATTACCTCTGCCTGTCCCCGCCCTCGGCTCCTAATCTCTGATCCCCTCCGCAGGCAGCTTCACCCTGCGCCACAGCGATCCTGTCCCTGTCCTGTTCCCTGCCCTGCAAACCCCAGCGGGACAGGGAGGTGCGGGACTGAGACTGCCCAACTCATTGCACATGTGAGGCAGAGGAACAGCAGCACAGTCGAGGCCAAGGCCTCGTCGCCGCTCCAGGGTTTATTGGTGGTGACAGCGGAGGAGACGCCACATCTTCCGCCCCAGGGCCCGCTCGGTGACATGGCGGGGGGGGACAGGGCCGCTGTCACTCTGCCTTTGCTGCCTCATCAACCCTGGGCAAAGCCGGCAGGTTTGGGGGGGG
>VZTL01063909.1:21558-55373 GCA_013400535.1 Scopus umbretta
GGGGGGAGGAGGGGACGGGGAAGGGGGGCTCTGAACCCCACCGGCTGTGGGGCCCTCTGGGGGTGGGCTCTTCAACCTCGTTGGGGACTGGACCCTGGGGAAGGGACCGATGGGGTGCTGGCTGACCAAGGAGAGCTGGGCGTCCATTTGCCTCTTGGAGCTGTGCAGGGACGGGGAAATGGTAGCATAGATAGCGCTTGGGGCAGACTCCTCGGTGGATGTGGTAGCAGTGGAGGTCATGCTGACTGTGTCCTTCTCAGAGTGGCTAGGAGGGGGCGTGGGGTTTCGGGGGGCCATGAAGAAGAGGCCTGACTGAGAAGACTCGGAGGAAGGGCGCTTGGGCTTGTCTTTCCCTGGGTTCCTGTACTGGGCAGCAGAGGGGTCCAGCATCTGAGGGGCTGAAGGAGGAGGTGGAGGCTTGAAGTTGGGTGGTTCATCAGGGAAGGAGGAGAGATCATCCTGCCAAACCAAGAACAGAAGCCTTTAGGGCATCACGTTCAGCTGTGAGAACTTCCCCAGGCCCACAGTCACCTGCATCTGCCTTCTCACAGCAAATATGGCAAAATGAGCCGATTTTCACAGAAATGCCTTTCTGACCTGGCAACAAGAATACAGCTCACAAATGAGGACGATCAGAGGACAAACTACCCAGCTTTTGCTTTGGTTTGTACAGATGCTGCTCTTATTCAGACAGCCATGATCCTTCTTCCTAACTGGTCTGATTAATTCGCACCAGTGGCTGCAGTGACATCCATGGGCAGGTGATGTAGCAAAGAGCTACAGAAACTGAGGCGAAACTTGTTACCATCAATTTGCCTCCAGCTTCAATCTGAGGTGCGGCAGCACAGTGCAGTGTCTTACCAGGGAGATGTCCGGCAGGGTGTTGATGCTACTTTGGTGGCCATCTCCACCTCCCTCCAATTCTGACGTGTTCTGATATGGCAAAGAGGGAAGAGAAAAGCAGGTCACAGCAGAAAGGAGCAACCACCACAGGGCCAGCATGATATGAAATATGCAGAGTGATGCAGGGTGTTGCCCGAACCCCCCATGCAAGGCCAGTCTTTCAGCCAAAGGTTTTGGTTTCCTGGGAGGTTCCCTAGAGACTCACAGGTATGAGCAAAACAGCTGGGTTGGAAAACTGACTCTCCCAAACTAAGAAGCGTGCTCAAAGCATGCTGCGACCCTGATCCTCTGCAGCAGAGTGTGCTCCTCTTAACCCAAATCTCAGCTCCTCTGTTTAATTTGGAAGGAGGGGAGGAACCAGCTCTGAGGGCCACAGGTTCAATACCTGGATCCTTCCTGGGAAAAGGGTAATGAAAAAGTTTAAAACCTCCCTCCCCTGCTAACCAGCAGTCGGTCTCAGATGCAAATAGAAGCTGCTGCCACTGCCTTCCCTTTATGAGTAAAAATGTCATTAGAAAATGTTACAACACAGCTCTGAACACATCACAGCTCCAGAAATCAAGAAGGGCTTTGGGAATCTGTCAGTCTGTCTGTGCGGGGGCAGCTATCAATCAGGATGGACCTAAGGAAAGGATGTTGGATACAGTCTAGCACAGCAAACAGGCCTCCTGGCTAAGCAACCGCAGGAATGGCAGAACTGGGGGTTTGCAGTAGAGGCTGTGTGCGGAGCTCTGGCCTGGCCCTGAACAGGGCTGAACCCAGCTGGTCATGAGTCTAGCCCAGGGCCATGGCACTGCTGCTGGCTTTGCCCCAGGCAGGCACCGGGTACAGCCCTGGGGGATGCTCTGCTGGCAGTGCACAGCCCCAGCTCTGCCTGGTTCCCCTGCAAGGCCCTGTAAGAGCAAACCCAGACTCAGCACCCCCCTCCCACAGGAACTCCTGATCTGGAGAAGTGTCTGCTGCTGCCCAGAAAGGGTGTACGTTGTTTCCATCAAGTTCATGGGGGTGTTTGTGTGTTTGTGCTGGAATGTGCAGGGTAGAGTTTGTGTTTAACTGTGTGTTATTTATTGCAGGGTAAACAACTGATTAGTTGAAATGCTAGTGCATCTGCATTTCCCCCATCTGCTGGAGGCTGCTGCTGTGCCTCTAAGATGTTAGCGTCCCAAAATAGACATGAGAGACAATTAAGAGCATTAGAAAAGCAGCAAAAACATTGATGGAAAGTGCTTTTATCGCTGTGGCTTCAGAAGGAAGCCCGGAGAATGAGAACTAAAAGAAATGGCTTGTTCAGAGAGTGACAGGGAAAGTATTAGCTTGGGAAACCACTCCTTCCTCCAACAAGGTTGATTTCATCATCAACTGATGCACCATAAAGGCAGGTGGTTTTTGAAAGAGAAACATCCCCTACCCCTTCTTGGGTTACTGACCATGTGGCAAGCCAGGGCAGAAGACAGATTTGGCTGAAACACACAGCAGCAGTAACAGAAAGAACAGTATTCAACTAGCCCTGACATGCCACAGGACTGTGCCAACTTAAGCACTGGCATGAAGGATGGGGCGATACCATATGTCTGAGGCTGGAGGAAGAGGCAGGTAGGCCTATTTTAAAAGCAACCTGCCTTCATAATAATTTAAGTGATCACAAACTGCTCTGGGCTGTGCACGCTTTAGCAACAGGACTCCAGATTTGATTGAAGTGCCAATGAATTTAAAAGCTTGAGTACCACCATGTCGCTGCATGATACCAAGAAGAAGAGATGCTCAGCTGAACAAAACACAGTGCTGGGGAAACTGCACCAGTGCACTTGCTGCAGAGCTCCCTCCTTTTGCGGTTTCTTCTGATGAGAAAGCTGTTCTGCAGAAAGCTGCACAAGTATCAGCTTCCTCCTGCACCAGCCCACCTCCAAATGCTGCCCAGAGCCTTTAATCCAGCCAAATGGCTGCATGCACAAGGAAAAGAGCCAAGGCGGAGACTGTACCACTTCAGCACCAGGCTGGCCATGTTAGGCAGGATCTCAGCTGTATCCCTAACTCTTCCCTCTCCAGCCCTGCCTCTGCCAGCCTCATCCTGCTTCCAAGAGGTCACCGAGTTCTTAGCAAATGCATGAGGACCAGAACCCTGGGATACGACCAGCCTGCCATCAAATAGTGATAGTTGTGTCGTTACTAAAAAGAGTCTGCCTTATGCCCCCCAGTGCCATCTCCCCCAGTCCTGCCACCAAACTCTGTGCCCATCACCATGACACCAAGCCCATCCCAGAGCGCATCATGTGCCTCGTCCCAGCCCAGGCCTTGTGGCTAGGACCAGGCTGCACCTCCCGGCAAACAGAGGGTGGGCATGGCCAGCTGCATCCAGCGCCCTTCCCTGCCAGCCCAGCGAGATGGCCCTAATCCCTCTGCCTTGGCTCTGCTCTCCCTGAACAGCCAGGGACGCCAATACTGCTCACCTTCAGGGCACTTTCTTCTGCTGAAGTGTGCAAGCAGCAGATTTGCCTTTCCCCAAGCTTAGTACTTCGGGGGCAAAAGCAATTAAATAGAAATTGCTCTGGGCTATAAAATGTAACGGCTCTTAAGCTGAGCACATTTGCTTTCAGGGCTATTTTAAGACCATAGTTTCCTGGATTTCCCTGGAAAGACCCACTGAAGCCACGTGCCACTGGTCTGAAAAATGAGTATTTATTGAGGAGGCTGCTCCCTCATCCTGACTCTCTGCTCCTTTGCCCCACCTATGTTCAGGTTCCTTATAGAAACTGGAGGCCAGGTGAGGCCCTTCCAGCACCTTTGCAGGGTGCAGCTGGAAAACTTTTGTCCTTCCTATCTTGCACAGAGTCCAAGGCAGAAGCAATGGAGCTGGAGAGCATCTTCCAGACAGGCAGCTAGTTTCCATTCACAGATTAAGTGGTGGAGAAACTGCAACCTCCCTGGGGAATACAACCCAACCTTTAATTAACCTCACAGCTCCAAATGAGTCCCTTATTTTCCAGTTACTGCTAACAAGAGCTTTGCAGAGCTACTCAGCCTGACTCCCGCAGGGTTTAAATTTTGAACAACTGTGCCAGTCTGAGAATAAACCTAGCTTTCCTCTTCTTTCCCCTTCCCTCTCCCACCCTAGAACACATCCGCAGGGCTGGAGGAGCCCCAGGCCCTGCCCCAGCCTGAGCACGGACTTCTCTGACTTCAGGGACTCAGAGTGACGCAATGACACCCATGCAGTGGCTTCACTCTGTCTCTATCCTCATTGCCCGAGAGGATCGTGCCAAGCACATGGGAACTCTCCACATGGGATGTTCGTGCCTGTCCTGGAGGGGGTCAGAGGACAGCTGGGAGCTGGAGCAGCTCTAGTAACGGTGGACGTAGGTGAAGATGATGTCTCCTATTTCTCCACTCTCATTCTGCTCTCCCTCTGGGTACAGAGAGATCATCTGCCAAAGAGGCTGTGGGCTCGAGTAGAGATTCACCTTCCAGAGAGAGGAACAGTGCAGTGCCATTCCTCTCCTTTAAACTTCTTGGGAAACAGACCAAAGACAGACAGGGGTTAGCAATTCAACTGGTTTACTGCACTGGGCTCAATCCTGCAGCTTCAGGGAGCTGGCAGCAAGATAGTGCCTGCAGAATCAGGCCCTGGGAGGAGAAGGCACCTTTGGATGGCAGCATCTTTGCTAGGAGGCACCGGAGAAGAAAAATGAAATCAACAGGGACTTCAATTCCTTAATCCTAACAATGAGGGCTGGGGCAGGAGGTAGGGACAAAGGAAATGCTAGACTGCTTTGTTTGTAAGCAATTAGAAATTCATACTGCTCTGATTAGACAAGTTGCATCTGATTATTGCAGTCTACAGTTAACCTCTGCTTTGCACAACTCATCTTGAGATCCAAGATTTCCAAGAGGTGATGGTGATACTTAGGCAGACACATGTCATCCGTGGGTGGCACCATCAAACATGGCTTTGTCTCATTTCAGAGTATCTTTCAAGCATCCCATAACAGAATCACTTTTCGCATGGCAGGTCCTGATCAGCCTCACGCTGGTTATTTTTGGTGTAAGTTCACCCACTGGCCCATGGAGAGCTGATGGGATGGGGGCCTGGTCTAGTATCACTGCCTTTGGTCACGAAGCCAAAGAAATCTGTGTCCCACAGTTCAGGATGCCTGCGATAAACTCAGTCTGGGACACTACAGCTATCCTCTTCTAGGTAAGTGCCATTCCCAGAGGGATGTGGCTTTTGGGCTAGGCTCACAGCAGTACTAGCGCTCTCAGTTCCACCACTTGCTGTGTGTGTTCAACCCACTGACCCCTGTGATTTCCTCCCAGACAAGGAGGAGGGAATGCACTCCATACCAGGGCACAAGCCTGCAGCTCTTCTCAACCTCCTCCCAACCAAGAGCTCTGTTATGACAGAGGGATTTCTGAGGCTCTCCCCACATCCATGTCTAGCCTCTCTAAAGTTTGTGTGAGGATTTCTCCAAGGCTGAAGACACACAGCGTGAGTACACAGACCCCTCCTGCACTGGAGCACAGATTTTTGCAGATTTGAGGCCCGTAAGGAAAGTTCTACCCCATCCCTGAGGATGTGTGATAGGATGTGACCAGCCTACTGCTATTTAGCCAGGGTGCCCATACAGCAAGACAGCACAGCAGCAAGTAGAGCAGGCAAGAAGGCAAGAAAGGGCAGTCCGGGGTCCCTCAATGCTGCTGGTCCTTCTAAAACCCCAGCCCTGAGCTGTCAGTGGCCCCCAGGGCTTCAGTGCAAGCAGGACAGTGGTAGCAGCTGGGTTTGGTACAAGGCTGAGTCTTGTCTGCACTGCAGCACCAAGGCTTGCAGCCGTGCTGCCAAGCTGGGAAAAGGGACTCTGGAATGGC
Source organism: Scopus umbretta (assembly GCA_013400535.1). NCBI lineage: Eukaryota > Metazoa > Chordata > Aves > Pelecaniformes > Scopidae > Scopus > Scopus umbretta. The sequence goes on from VZTL01063909.1 coordinate 27,322, forward strand.
TCAGCAGAGCCAGAAAAGGCAAAGATGGGTGAAACGAGGCAGCTGTTCACGTGGCTGAGTCGCATGCTGGCCCCTGGACAGGCTGTACCCCGCCTCCCACCCGACACACATCCGCACGCACTCTCCACCCGTCTACTATGGCAACCGCAGTACTTGAGCTCCCCGTCTCGCTGACAGCCCCTACCTCCATCAGGTCTATTAGCCACAAGAGCCGCTCCTGGGGACATGCAAGGGGAAAAGCAGATTAAAACAAGCATAAAAGCAAAACCATAACATCAGGGAGGATGCAGAACAAATGAGCAAGACAAGCAAATCCTGGCACAATGCATCCCTCCTCCCCCAGAACCCACCCTGCAGAATCCACATCCAGCTGCATCTAGTGCTGAATGTGAAGGCTGAAATGAGCCCCTCCTGAAAGAGATGCTGGGGAGGGCAACAGCAGCAGGGCTTAGGGCAGAACAAGTCACAGAAAACTGTTTAGGGAGCTCTGCCCCTCCCCTCTCTTTCCTGCTAGCTGAGATAAGCACCCATCCACCATGAGCCGGTGCTCCTTGCTTGGCAGTTGTTTTAGCAAGCAGTGGTGGTAAACATCTCAAGTGTCAGTGTTGCCACCACCTGAGGCAGAGCTCAGAGGGTTGTATGTTCTCACACCCATGGAAAGAGGTGCCATGCTGCCAGGGAAGGCCTGCAGTGTGATCAAGGGACACACATTCTTGAAGGGGGCTCTTAAAACAGGGCCCACCAGATAGTGCCCACTCTCTTCTCTATGCCAGAACAGCACCCCAGTCTCCCTTGCTGACCTCTGGACCCGAGTGCCAGGTGGGGCTGGGCCACTGCTCACACACCAGGCCAAGCAGCCATGCTTGGCACATGGTGTCACAGAGCAGGAGGGAGAGCACAACACACCCAGAGCAAGTGGTACAGCCCCAGGCATGGGGATAGCATGGGAACAGGGCATCACGCTCAGCGCGTGAGTTCTGGCAGACCTGTGCTAGCCCTCTGATACTTCAGAAGAATTTTCCCAGCAGGCCTTCCTTTGGAGAGCAGTGCAAAACTCGCTTTCTTTATTCTGACCCAGAAAGGATCTCACTGTAATCCATCCTGAACAGAGCAGATGGCTTTCCTATGGGTATTTGTGAAGTCAACAGGACAAAAGCACAGCTCTGATGCTCTGAAACTCTCCGAGGCCTCTCGGGAGGCTGGACCAAACTACGTAGGCAGGACTAAACTGCGTAGGCAGGCACAGTCCCAGGAAAGCCCCCCGTCTCTCTCCCCTGCTGGCTGTGTCGCCTGGGCCCTCCGCCGCACAATCCCACTCGCTCCGGCTGTGGGCTGGTTTGCTCGCTGTTGAACCAGCAGAAAGCCCATTGTCATCCGTTCTTTTCATGAAGGTTTTAATTTCCAAGGTTGCTAATGCATTTATGATGAAAGGCATTTTATGGCTAGGAAATTAATTTCGGGGCTGTGTGCCTGCATACTCTGAGGCGATTACGATAATTAGACGGTGCGGGCAACGAAGGCCTGGCAGAGAGACCCGGGAGCACCGCCGCTTAATGCCGGAGCGTGGGCAGGGGCTGGGACAGGATGCAGCTGGCCTGGCCACGGCGGTCCCCGCTGGGATGGGGAGCGGGCAGCCAGCTTCTTTAAGGGGGCGATTTAAAAGCGACAGCCAAAGCCGGCGAATAGTGGCAGGCAAGGTGTGGCAGCGACAAGTCGCTGAGACTTCTGTGGGGATGCAGCTTGCATTACACAGCGGAGGTCTGGGAGGGAAGCAGACTTCCTCCCTCGCCGGCCACAAAGTGACACACAGCAGCAGGCCCAGCCCCCACGCGGAGGATAGTGGCATCTCAGTCTCGGGGGCATGGAGATACCAAGCACCTGTCACAGCATCACCTTATAGCGCCTACAAATCATGCTATTGCACCCAGTGTGCAAGGAAGAAGAAAAAAAAAAAAAAAAAAAGCTTTTTGGGGAATCGATCAGGGAAGCAGACTGAACAGGGTTTCCTGTGGGGTGAAATGCCTTTATAGCACTCCAGGGAAGTGAGTTGGTTGTAGGGCTGCCGGGAGCAGGTGTTGAAAGGAAAAAGGAACAGCCAGGAGGGACTTACCCGGGCTGAGCTGACGGTTGTGGCAGTGAAGTGGCTGCTGGAAGAAGAGACGGTGTCGCTGTAGGACATCATAGAGTAGGAGTCGGTGCCGATGCTGGGCCCTGAGGGCTGTCGAGCCTTCATAGACTCGATCTCTCTCTTCAGCACCAGGTTGTCGAAGCGGTCGAGGTCTTGCGGGGAGATCACACCCCGCACCTCTGAAAGCAGTGAGAACTGGGCCAGGCAGACAGACAACCAAAGAGAGGTTGGGGCACGACCATATTCCTGGGTAGGTGAAGACCCATCCTCCCACACTGTTCAACAGTGGTAGCAAGATGTACTGGCAGGTAACGCACGAGGAGGTTCGGTCCTAAACTTTACCAGAAGCTCCTCTGCCACTGAACACCAGCCTGTATCCCCCATAATGTCTGACATCTAGATTTTGCTTTCATACCCTCACCCTTGATTCTAAGCAGATAACCTTGAAGGCACTAAGCCATACTGTGACAATGGCTCTGCTCAGTCCACCGGGTGGAAGAAACTGTTCTTGACCTTGGTGTGGGCCTCACCTTAGCATGGGTGTTGAGTAGCTCGAAGAGCGCCATGACCAGAGCATCCACGGAGATGTTGCCTTCCTTATACTCATCAAGGTAGTACCCCATGGTCACCCGCTCCTGTTCATTCAGCAGGTGCCGTGCCTGTTCCTCCAGCATGACTCGGGTCTGGTTCACCATGCTGCTCAGTGTTACCTGGGAGCCTGCCAGACCCCGGTAAAACACAGGCTGCAGAAGAAGACAGGAGATAGGCTTTGGCCTGGGATGCCAAGGAATCAGCTACTGAAAGGAGGGCAGCTGTGTCTCTACTGAGACAGCTGGGCAGCATAGGCAGGACTGAGAACTGCCCCCGTGCTCGGGGCTCTGGTCTACCAAGCTGCCTGCGTTTCAGACCACTGCTCTCACCCAACTACCTGTGGTGAAGCTGGAAAGCAGGACTGGAAGGGAGATGCCAAGAATGACAGAAGGCAGTTACCCCCAAGGATTCACCAGCACAGCTGCTCAGTTAGTGTCACTACTTGTCTGGGTGACTCCAGAGCCACGAGTTTATGCAGCAGCAGTTGAATAAACAAAACAGCTTCCCAGCTCTGTTCAGCAAGCGTGGACACTTTCCCTTGACCAGTTATTGATTTAATATTTAATAGTGGGTTGCATTCCTTCCTGGCAGAGCTGGGGGAATTGGCACCACGAGAGAGAGAGAGAGGCAAGCTTTCCATCTTGTATAAAAGGCACTTTTGCCTCTGCTGCAAGCTCGAAGCAGACCCTGGTGAAGAAAGAACTGCTGGCAACCAGAGGAGTCCCAGGGAGAGACATGTCTGGCTGCAGATGAAAGGCTTTTTTCTTTGAGAGAGATTTCTAAGAGGAGGTCCTTGCTGTTCCCCTCCCTGGCAGGGTTGGCACAGTCAGCATAGGGATATGGAGCCAGACAACACCCTGACTATCCTGGGGACACTGAAAGGAGTTGAGGCTAGAAAGCATGTTTTGCCAGCAAACAGCGCAAAGCTGTTATCAGTGAGAGCCACCTGTGAAACCTTGCTGCTTCATTTCCATTTAGAAGAAACGTGCTTTGCAACGAGGTTCAGAGAAGATGCAGTCACAGAACTGGGTAAATCCCTGCTGCTGCTGCAGCCCTGCCACTGGCTGGTGCGCTGGAGAGAGCTGGCACAGCTCCGCTTCAGGGTGGGAAAGACCCCAGGAGCTGTCAGGGCCCACAGACAGCCACCGTGCAGAACGCATCATGGTCACCTCTGCAGGGTGTGGGGGGGGTCTCCCACAGTCCTTGCCCGTGTGTGATCATTGCCCCTTGCCCATTAATGTGATCATTCGCAGGCTAGGAGGCACCAGATGTGCTGCAGAACTGACCCACCAGTGGCACTATTTGTAGAAACACAGCTAACAAAATGAAACGGGCAGGACAAAGGCTAGAGCCAGTTAAAACCCACCAGTCCTCAAAAAACAAATGTCCCTTTTATAATCAGGAACACAAATCCCTCCCTCCCATGGAAAACAGGAGACAACAATGGCAATTTTTTCACAAGGCATCAGGAAGGCCTGATCTCTCTTACCCTGGCTGTCGCCTCTGCAGCATGGTCGCCCATCACCCTGCGAAGAGGGAGAAGATCAGTTAGCACTGAGCGTCATGTGCCCATCACTCATCACCTGAGGCCTGCCACAATATCTGTTATGTACTCTCTTCTCCATGCCTGTAAGCTGAAAGCTTCTTCCCTGAGAGAACAGTGAAGGGGCAGCAGCATGCTGTCCAGACCTGATCTACCTTACAGGCCAGAGATGCTATCTTCTAACCACCAGATATGGGGGCCATACACCCAAGCACGAGGGGTGCTCCCATAGACAGGCTGCTGATGCACACCGCAGTGCATCGGGCTGCCACCATTTCACATGCTGCCACTCCTCACCCATCCTGGGTGACTGTATGTACCCTATGGGAGCTCTGGGTTGGCAGCCCTATGCAGCAAGCTTACACGGGGTGTACCAAGCACATACCCTGCTGAGTTGACGAGGGTCTCTCCGATCTGGGAGCTTGCTATCCACCTGGTCTCATCCACGGTGGTGCGGGCATGGGGCAGCCTCCCGATGTCTTTCACTGTCATGATGAGGTGACGGGAAGACTTGAGCAGCTTCACTGCCTCATCATGGGGGATGCTGAGAAAGCTTCTGCCATTCACCTCCAGGATCTGGTCTCCTACCTGTGGAGGCAGGATGGGGTGAGCCTAGCAGGCCCTGGGGGCTTTCCTGTTAGGAATATGCCACCTTCTCCCACCATGGAGGAGCTACTCAGTCTGCCTCACCATGAAAATAGCACCACCACAGCAACTGGAGGCACCAAGAGAAGGGAGAAGGGCCAAGTGCTGGTGCCTGGAGACCAAGCACTCAAGCCAACAGCCAGCAATGGACGAGGATGTGGAGCTTGGAGGAGCCTGTTTAGGATCCCAAGTCAGACCAATCTGCCCAGTCCCCTCCATTAACTTGATCTGCAGACCTGCTTGGTCAGAAACAACCTACAAAGAATATCAAGACCTCCAGCCCCAATCCCTCCTGCTGATCTGGGAGGCCAGGAACCATCTGCAGAGGCCCCAAACCTTAGATGTCAGTGTGCAGCAGGGAGGGTTCAACTCAAGTGTCTCACCACGGTCTCCAATGCTCTGTAAACTATAGGAACTGAGACAGCTGGATTTCATCTCTGCTCTCCTCCTATTTCCTCCCCAGCTGCTCCCGAGAGCTTTCATTTTGCAGTCAGAGCCTTTGCTGTGATCAGGAGCTTCCCTGACAGCCTGGCCATGTTCAAGCCACAGCACTCATCTGGTATTTTCCCCCTTCATCCTAGGTCCTCTTTCTCTTTGCTTCTAAGGCATTCAGTGCCACTCCTCCTCCCTCCCATATCACAATTCACCCTGTTTCTGATAAGCCACTTCTTTGAAACTGCTCTTTCATATCTTTGCTTAACCATGGGCTTCTGTTCAGCTCTATCAAAACACAAGTCTTATTTTCTTTATGCTGCAATGCAAGCAGAATGAGACATTTCTTTAAACAATTTGCCTCCATCTTGGAGAAGAGGAGAAAAGAGGCAGTGGGAAGAATTTCTAAGGCTAAAAAGAAAAATCACAGAGAATGAATACGGTCTTTTCAGCTCAGTCCATCCCATTCTGCCGCTGGGTCAAGGAAGCCTCAGAGGACTGAGATTAAGTCTCCAGATTCTTAAAATCATTTACTCCAGTGAGAAGCCATGATTAACCACTGCCAAGTCTACATGGTGAGCTGTGACACTGCTATCACCTAAGTTTCCACCAGTGCTACTCTGACCTTGGCTGGGGTGAAACAATGGACATCGGGACTACCCCCAGCAAAGCTCAGCTCAGCATAAAGCATGGGAGATCCAGCAACTGCTCCATCAGGGAGGGGAAGCCAGCTTCTGGTCTAAGGAAGCAGCAGCTGATCCTGAAATTGATGTACAGCCTCAGCACTTGGACATCACCTCTGTTTTATGCTACAGCCGTGCTAAAGCCCACAAGAGCATGGGGCCAGGGCTTGCATCAGCTACTCTCCAGACACAGCATTGCCAGCTGAGATGGAAGGCGGCCAGGGACTGTAGCAGTAGGACAGACACGCATATGGGCAACCTGCACACTCATGCACACACTCCCGCTCGATTTCTACTAGCCTGTGCTGCTATGCCTGTGGCATCCAGGTGGTCGATCCAACAGCCATCGAGCCTTCAAGGCTAACAGGACCCCTGTCAAGGCATCCGCTGCTCTCACTTTGTCTTCCTGGGACAAAGTTTTCCTTCCACTAGTGCATCCAGTGAAGGGCTGGTGGGAACCAAGGACAGTGGCCATGCCACAATGTCAGATACAGTGTTGATAAAACTTGACCATGGCTTCTCCAGGCATTCCCATGAGGGAGCACAAGAATGGGGAAGAAAAGACAGAGAGAAATTCTGCTGCTTGGGCCAGAAAAGACCCCTGATCACAACCCTGGCTGTCTTGAGGTCTGTGGTGTGATGGGCACCATTCAGACCAACCAAGTTGTTCTTTATGAGAAGTCAAGAAGAGCGAGCTGGTGAAGAGTCCCTGGGTGGCAGGAGTGAACACAACTTAGCAGGGCTCTGTCACAGGTGATAGGGGGAGCAGGACCCTAGCTCTGTGCTTATCTCATGAGCCACTGACCCACCTCAGGCTGTCTAAAACTGATGTAAATCCCAGCCTCCAGAGTCCTGTTGGGGTAGGGGTATTTGGTGAGAAGGGTCTGACTCAGCCAGTGTTCAGGGACAGTCACCCAGTGGCTGGAGGCTGTCCCAGCTGCAGTGTAACCAACCAATGGTGCCAGGCACAACCAGGAGCATAAGCCAGAGTCTCAACAGGAACATGACTGGCCATTTCAGATAGAGGGTTTTAGTCTGGGAGCTGCCATCAAAGCAGAGGCCATGGTCCAGCCCCACATGTGTCTCATACTCTGCAGTGCTGTGGTCTCACCCTTCCGTTTCTGCCAGGTTTTTGTATTCCTGTGGCACCAGGGCACCTCCTAGACAGACTGCTGTAGAGCAAAGTTGTCTCAATAGCAAAGAAAAAACACATTACCTTGAATTACACTCCTCCCAGCAGCCCTCAAGGGAAGGCTGCAACAGTTTGTTATTACGTTTTGCTTTGAAATGAGTCTTAAAGAAAATTCCAGGTGCCTTTTACAGGGGCTCTGGGCCTGTTCTCCCAAGTGGTGCCAGGCAGCAGCGCCGCTGGCCCCCACTGCAAAACCAAGCCAGGACATAGGAGCCTGGAAAAACTCTTGGACCCACAATCCAAACAGAGAGGCTGCAGAGCACTAGGGACTCCCTTTCATGCAGGTGAAGACTGTCAAAGCATTAGCTGATCAACACAAGGCTGTTTCCGAGGAGAGTCTGGCTCTTCCCATCCAGCTCAATGCTCACAAGCACCCCTCCCTTCACTTGCCCCACAGTAGTGATCTGGCTCAGTTAACGGATCTGACAAACTCACAGCTGCTTCTTGCAGGGTTGGCTTTCAGCTGGTTCAGCTCTCTCATCCAACTCCCTCCATGGCTACAGGATTAGGCAGCTGCTGTGGGGTGGCAGGAAGCCCCAAGACTGCCCTGGACTTCTGGGTGGCCACCATGACAGCAGAGAGGTGGCTTGGCCTCAGAGCAGCACAAAGCTCCAGGAGCACTTCAATCATTTCAGCCTCCTTTCCAGGGGAAGGCAGAAGAAATCCCCCAAATCCACTGTATGGCACTTGTGCAAATAGGTATTGTTCAGGCTATTTAAGGGACTACAGAGGCAGAGTTTCTATGTGCCAAGGAGGCACAGCAGCTGCCCTCCCTTCCTACTGCAGGGCCATGGAGGGTCATATATGGAGGACTTTGTGCTCCTCTGGCCTTGCAAAAATAGGTGCAGAGGGAGAGATGGCACAGGATCTCCCTGAGAAGCAAAGGAATGGGAGAACCTGAGGGTTACTGAACATCCAGAAGGTAGGGAAGAAAATCCTAAGATGACTGCAGTGGCTCCCAGGAGAGAGTCTAAATCTTGACTGGATATTATTTTATATAAATATATATAAATTTTCTTCACTGAAAGGGTTGTCAAGCACTAGAACAGGCTGCCCAGGGAAGCGGTTGAGTCACCATCCCTGGAGGTATTTAGAAGATGTGTAGATGTGGCACTTCGGGACACAGTTTAGTGGTGGACTTGACAGTGTTAGGTTTATAGTTGGACTCGATGATCTTAAAGGTCTTTTCTTTCTTTACACAAGATTCTGTAAGATCTACCAGCAACACTCAACTATTTGGGTTAGTTCAGACTAGAGGTGTCAGAAGGGGCTGGTAAAGGTGCTTTGAAGAACCAGGTAGGATTTTGCAGCTGTTCAAGATGTGACTGATGCCTCTTGAATGAACAGAGCAGAGGCAAAAAACTAACTATAAGCTCATGGACCATTTTGCTCAGTGTGCGGCTGTGGTTTGAGAATGATCAAGTAAGCCTACAACTAAAACACCGATGGGAAGCCATGGTAAGAAACACATCAAGAATAGCTCAAACTAGTGTAATGGCAACATCCAAGTGAATGCGTGACCTTGCTGTGAGCGCACTCCCTGGGTACATCTCTGCCTGCCCAGCAAGGGGACACAGAGAGAAAAGTTCTAGAGAAGGGAAACAGAAATTATTAATGGCAGAGGAAGGTGTCTGTGAAAGGACAGATCAGAAAGATTAGGTCTGTTAAATTTTGAGGAGAGATAATGTGTGGGGAGCTTGATGGAGCTACACAAGATAATGCTGGCAATAATGAGAAGCCAGAGAAGGGCTCATGTTTACGTTTCTATCTGATGAAAGGACAGAGGATGCTCAGTGAGGCTGAAAGGACACTCTGGGTGGTGTCAACAGGAGAAAAGGAGCTGGAGCAAAAGCACCAGATGCAGCTGGGATGCAGCAGAGCTCAGTTCTGCATTCAGCTCCATCCAGTGACCTCAAGCAGATTTGCCTCGTTCTTCTGGGGACAGTTCCTTCCTCTGTGACACACAGAGGGGCTGGTAGATAGCAAGGGCTGTGGCGGCACAGGAGAGCCCAACCCCACCAACACCACTCTCAGGACCCCTGAGTTTGGTCCTCACGTGGGTCAGGCGATGCTCTCTGCTTGCTGTCTTCATAACGGCTGTTAACAGGGCAGCTGCACAGCTAATAAGGCAAAAGTGATGATGAAGGTAAGAGATGAACCACAGTCCTATGGCCACCCAAGAAAGGAGCCAACGCCTTCAAGCTGAGCTGATGGAAGCCTGCAGCTCAAAGGGAAGAGGGAGCATGTGACAGATGCATTTCAATAGCCACTGCAAGGCCCTGGTATTAGCACAGGCCAGGTCCTGCTGCACCATCTTTTGCTTTGGCTCCAGTAAGATGCTCAAAACAGCAGGTCCTGCAAACAGAGCTGCCTTCCCTTGGCTGGCCTTTCCCGCCTCTGACTTTCCCTGTGGAAGGACAAGAGACAGCACTGGGCACAGGTTGGACTTGGCAGGTCACAGCCAGGGGCATGGTGGCCCTTAGTACCAGCTGGCTGGAGAGGAAAGAGCACAGAGCAGAGCTGTGTCAGGGTGAGGTACTCACACCTACCCCAGCAGACTGCAGAGCACAGATTGGTTGCCAAAATCATGCATTAGGGATGTGGAACTTCCTTGGTTTGAAAGAAAGACAGCCTGCAGCTAACCTCACCTCTGTGAGCCAGCTGCAGAAAGAAAGCCAGAGGCAGCCAGCTCCACCTGAGCTGATCCACAGAGACCAAGAAATGGGAAGGAAGGGAAGGAGGGAGCCCAAGGGAAGGCCAAAGACACAGATGACCACATTCCCAAACACCAGACTCCAGAAATATCTCAGGTTCCCTTTGAGGTCTGTCAGCTTTAAACCAACAATCAGAAAATTGCTGACCACCAACATAACAGGGAGAGAAAATTATGCAAGTGCCTCAACTGCCAAGAGAAACACACATTCAGGTGTAATGAGTATCATCTCTCAGGTCTCTCTAATCCACTAAGCAATCCACTGGAGTGGATTTTGCCACTGAAATAAGGAGCACCGGGCTCACTGCAGCACAGAAACAATGAAAATCCAAATTCGATTAGATAGTTTTATTGCAATTATGAATGTTTAATAGCTTTCCATATCACGGATTAAACTTTCACGATTTTTTGTTCAAGACAATTATACAGATTTAATAACCTTTCTTTAGTTTCTCCTTTTAAGAGTGGACCAAAAGGAACCTGGCAAGCCCTTGCCGTACTGGGGAGACCAGAGGGGCCCTGGATAAGCTCCTTCATCTGTCTGCGCCTGTCCTTCAGTGCTACCTCAACATTTATTTAAAGTTCTTCATGGCTCTCTTGTCTCTTGTGCTCTGTTAGCATAGTGCCCAGCACAAGACCACCTCTATCTGGTGCTGCCAGAATATTAACACAGAGTAAGAGCAACCAGCCACAAAATACTTGGATAAGTTTGAGCACCTCATGCAGAGGGAAAGAGAGACCTTGCAAAAATAATTGCAGTGAAGGGCAGATAAGGGAGTCGTTGGACAGCCAAAACAGCCTGCAAATCAGCCTATCTTGATGATAGGCTCCTATTAGAGCTAGAAAGGATTTTTTGCTAATTTTTTTGCTAATTAACATAGATAATAATTTTTCCCCCCCCCCCCCCCAAAGTCAAGGACAACTGGGAAGGTAACAAAAGACTGCGGAGATGCAAAAGAACCATCTATTAAAACAAACGTTGACACTAGCAAATTATTTGCTGTATGCACAGCTTCAAACCAGCACAGAATAAAAGAACTAACAATAAGACACACAAAAGTTATAATAAAACACAGAAAAATATGCGCTGCATATTTCAGGACTAAGTTTTCAGTTGTGCTCAGCTAATGGTGGGTGGACACAAGAGGACCCGCTGAGTGCCTGGCTACTTCTGAAAATGGGATTATTCTCATTTCCTATGGAAAAATCTACCCTGAAAAGCAGGGATTGAACACGACGTGCAAAAGCTGACAGACCGCAGACAAGCAGCAGAGTTCAGAAACAACACACCTCGACGACGGGCTTGGCTCCTTCTCTTTCTGGACACAGAGAGAATAATGTGGGAAAGGGAGGTGCAGTCAGGAGAAATTTAAGGGCTTAAGATAAGGGTTCTGAGCACATAAAGCCTCTTAAAAATAACCAAAATTGGCTCTGGGAGAAATTCAGTCACACGGACAGAAAAATAGGTGAGAGATTTTAAACATGAGTTAATATTAAATGACACCAAATTGAGCTGGGAATAACAGGGCTAATAGGATGCCAAGTGGTTTGGCACTAGCACTAGTCTTACTTAATGCCGCTAATGTGCTAGAAGAGAGGTTAAATTACACTCGCGGATACCACTAAAGTAGAAGGAGTCTCTCTCTAGCACAAATAATTACCAAAAGCAGGCCTTAAGAAATTAAAAATATGTGCAGGAAAAAGTATGAATCTATTTGGAAATGGCCAAATTAAGACTCACAGAAGAATAAGGATGAGCTTAGCTTCCCCAGGAGGGAAACAGGTCGGGGCAGATGATCCAAGTCCAGCGAGGCCAACACAGCCTCCTGGAAGGATGAGACACTAATTTGGGAGTCAGGCAGGGGAACAGCGGGTGCCAAGTGCTGTCTGAAAACGTGTTCTTTTCCCCAAACACCTTGCAATACAAATACTAGGAACAAAGCAGATACAGACTGGAAATGAAAGCATACAAGCAGAGAAGATTGTCTCCTGGGGTAGACAGTGGTTTTGGCACTGCTGCAGGGAGGTTTCTGGCAGCCTCCTGGAAGAGGAGCAATTTAAGCAATTTCTGTCCCCATAAAGGTGACACCGTTTGAAGGACCACTCCATGCCGCCTCCAGTGGAGAGGTTACATCTTGCATACCACAGCTTATTCCCCAGAGTCCAAGGCAGCCACAAGGCTCTTTTTTTCTCTTCTCTTTTTCAGTATCTTTGTCTACGTGCAGACCTCAAAATACAAGCCAGTTTTCAAGAGGAATCTTCATGACTACCACTGATGATGTAAAATCATTCACCTCTTCCTATTTACAGTCTCTCTTTTTCTCTCCTTCTTTTATATATGGATAAACACAGATCACGGTAGCCTCTTTTTACCCCAGCCTTTGTGCTGGGAACTCAATATTGAGTTGTATGTTCAAAGAAAGCTACCTGAAATCTGCTATTTCTGATGTAAAGGTCAAGGAGAGAAAAAAAAAATTGGTTTTAAAAAAAAATCCTGACAAAATAAATCACCAGAAAAAATGAACGAGGAAGAAGTCATGATGAGCAGAGCCACGAACACCAGCAGAACAAGCTCAGCTCCTGTATGGCATCGATGCAAACATCACAGAGGAGGCAGGAAGGACAGAAGCCAAAAGCAAACAAGAATGGCTCACATTCCTCCTCTGCAGTCCTCTGCTAACCTGCACTTTTTCAGTCTGAGAACTTACAACAAGGCAGCATATTTTAAAACATACCCAAAGAACACGTTGTCAGAAGTTTCATGAATGAATAAACATAAAGAAGGCCAAGGCTAAGAGTATGAATATTTAATTATTGACTGACTGCGGCGATCCAGCCTGTTTTCTGCTGGTACCTGCAGAGTGTTCTGCCTCGTGGCCACGAAGCCAGAGGGAGCAGAGCAGCAGTACCCAGACTGGCATCAGCAGGACTAGATCTCCTCTGGGACCCACTTCTCAGGACCACAGCCCCTGTTTCTGTAGCAGACAAAAGCCAGCTTAGCTTTCAGGCCTGAGAGAAACTTCCTTTTTTTGGACTGGCTTTCAATACTACGTCATTCACCCTTTAATCAAAAATATGCTATTAAAACATGCAAAAATTTTGATTTGGTGCTATAGATGCAAGAAGGTTTTCCCTAAAATGAAAAGTCTAGCAGAATCAACTCATACAACTCTGGTAGCAAATTCAGTGAAAGCAGCAAACCCCACAGAAGTATTCACAGCGTGGGAAGTCAGCAGGAACCTTCCCATCCACCCAGCAAGGTTGGCTTGAGCCCACATTGAACAAATATGCAATTTTTCTATTTTAGAGGGCAATGAACTACCTGGAAATCACATTTACTCATCATTTCTTCCCTCCTCATTGTATCATATCCCCGCCACCACCACCTGGAGCACTGTAGGGAGCATGTGGATGCAGTCTACACCTGACCGTGTCTAGCAGCAAAACATAAAAGGCCTTTCTTTATCTCCAAACCTCCAAGCAGTTCTAAATTTACGGCCTGCAGCATACACAAATCAGGGTGGGAAGTGTCTGTGTCTATCTGAAATCACATAAAGCCTGACATTCAGAAAAGCATCGGCCTGCTGGCATGCACAAATCAGCTACTAGAAAACCGAACAGCAAGGAGAGAGATGTAAAGAATCAATAAACAGAGGCTCTGGTGTGCAAACAATTGCCACGGCGCAAGGACCTTGCTTGGCAGGGATGGAGGGGGAGTAGCACGCGCCGCTCCACGTGCTTGGACTACAGCGTGTGTGTGATTATTTTCTTGCCTTCCTAGCAGGCATGAAATGAGAGGTGGAAGGATAAAGCCATGTGTTATGCTGCTGTGACTTTTTCCACGTGTGCAAATTTGCAGTGCAACATTAGCTGTTCTGAGCTCACCAACAGGTGGACTGAACCAAAAAAGCAGCAATTTTCCCCGTGCAGTGAAGAGAGGGATTTGGAGCAGTATGGAAACACTAAACATGAAACAAACAGAAAGAACCTTAAGAAAACAATGCAACTTATTTTTCTTTTCCTGCCTTTCATCTTTCAGGCTTCTGGTGTTTATGTGATGGAGTCTGACACTCTGGTCAGCAGGCGCTGGGGACAAATAGGCTTGCTTCAGATGGCAAGTCCTCTGACTCAGCAAAGTCACCCGTGTGACACCCGGGGCAGCTTGAGCCAGTCCCTCTCTTTCCAGCTCTCATAGGCAGAAATAAATTGTCCTGTGCCTCTTATCATCTCCGTCTTGAAATCCTCGCGTCCCAGAGCACTGTCCCTGCTGCCTCTCACCGTGACCTTGTGCTAATGAACAAGCACGCGCTGACGGCCCTGGGAGACGGCAATGTACCCTGGTTGGGTGCGCAGGCAGAGCAGCTGTGAGGTGGCCAGCCCAGAGGAGTAATGTACGCTCTGGGGGAGAGGGATGATCTGCAGGGAGTTTCTAGCAGCAGCTCTCACTTCTTGCTACCCTGAGAAACACTCAGCCATCTCCCTCAGATGCTCCCACACCTCCTTGTCCCTAGCGCCCAAGCGGCCCTCTCATATGGCAGAGTCCAAAACCGCATTTCCCTGCTAAGGACCTCAGAGATTAAGGCTTGGATTGATTCAAATCTCCAAGTTCAGCATTGTCATTCTGTGTCAAAAACAGTCAGCCAAGGAGTCTGCAGCAAGCAATTAAGTTCAGAAATGGTTGCATTACCCCCACAAATGTCTCCTCGTCTATAAAAGGAACCCTGGTGACCTCGGTGCCCAGTTAGATGGAGCATTTTGTGTCACAGGAACTTGAGCGACAGGATCATATCTGCCCCAGCCCAAATCACAGCCCTCTCCACCAGATCGTCCACCACTTCATGCTACCATTCTCTACAGATTTACGTGACTTTATGGGGCTACTGGACCAAAGCTGAAGTCTTAGCCCTAAACTCTTTGGTGTTGACCAATGGAGAAACATATCACTTCACAGTACAGAGAAAGGATCAGAGCAGATTACTCCTCGATCCTCAGCAGTCCAGCACTGTTCCAGAGGATTGAAAGAACGTTAGGGAGTTTAACAGCCTTGACTGACACAAGGAGCAGGGAAAGAACTCGGAGCCCACAGGATTGCACTGGAGGAAGCAAAAAGGGCACGACGTAATTGCAACAATGTGAGTTGGGTCATTTTGAGAAAAAAAAAACAAAAAACAAAACTAACCCACACACCAAAAAAGAAACCCTGAGTAATGAAGTAAACCACTACAGCCTGGGAAGTTTGAGTCTCAAACATGCCCCATCCATTGCCAGCACAGAGATGCTGCACCCAAAGTCCAATAGCTCCCTTGTCAACTTATTTTACTGGTGAGCATCCTAGAACATATAAAATTTTAACCCCAAATGCCCATTCCAGGAACAGCTGAGGCCCCAGGATGTCCCATCCTGTTCTGAGACTGGGTATGGCAGGAAGGATGGAGGAACTCGGTGGTGATACGTGTACGTGGTGGGATAAAAGCAATGTAGAATCTTGCTTTACAAGAGGTCCACAGCAAAACTGTAGGACTCTGGACTGGTTCAGCCTCAGAAGGGCGCAGCCAAATCACAGAGTATCCTTTAGGAACCCGTTTGACTATGGAGGGAGCCTGACATAGGTAGAGGTCACACCAAGTTAGGCTGCTGATAGATCAGGCCTGCTCTAGCCCCGAGGGTGGTCCTGCTGTTTCTGCTTATTAAGACATGATCCTTGTGAATGCCAATGCTGCAGGAAGAAACTAGCACACACCTGCTCCCACTGCAGCAAGCCTGGTCTCCTCTCATCGCGGCAGCTAAATACATTCTCTGCAGGCAGGCTATGAGCAAGCACCTTGTGCAAAACACTAGCTCCAAACATAATGGGTTTGGATACAAGATGCAGGAAAAGGGCACAGGACCGGGAGCTTTAATGGAAAACTCTTCCCTACCGGCTCAAAGAGGCAAGAGTGACTTTCTTCAGCTGCCAGATCTGGGCTGTGCTCTCAGATAGCTACACCAAAGACATCCCCAAGCTATCTCAAGGGGAAGAAATTAGGCACGGGGGTGTGCTAAGGCAGAAGGCAAGTACAGCCTACTCCAGAAGTTGTAAGGCTGCATTTCTTTCCGCACAACAACCTTGTTCCCTCTAGGTTTAGTGTCCAAAACATCTAAAGAACCTGCCCTGAAAAGCCATCCCCAGAAATGCAATGCTTACCTCTACATTGAGTGAGAGCCCTACCTGGCGGGGGGCACAGGGGTAGGAACAGCAGCAGTTATGTGCCAACCCGGCCCTGCAGCCACAGCGTGTGAAGCTCTACCTCCTGCCCCAGCCCACTCTGGGGTCACTCTTACCTTTAAGCCAGTGCTCTCTGCTTCAGAGCCCTTATCCACACCGGTGATGTAGATGCCCAGGGAATATTCTGCCCCTCCTCGGATCATGAGGCCCAGGGACTTCCCTTCATTCAGGACCAGATTCACCTGCAGAGGAGCAGGAACAGTCATTTACGAGGTGTCCGAGCACCGCACAAAAGCGGTCTCAGCTCCATGCTTCTGACAACAGCCACGTCCCCCCTGCTGCCACCAGCTCTCCCACCAGTTCCCTAGTGAGCAGCACACACGCTGGGACAGAGCCACTTCTGTAGATGCCTCCAGACAACTGCAGCCCAGATGGAGCTCTAGACCAGCAACACCTCCTCCCTGCTGCAGCCAGCTCCTGTAGCAATGCAGAGGAAGAGGGAGAGCCGGTCTAGCTGCTCCTGTGGCTCCCTAGGCTTGACCTCATACCTGGACAAATAGTGAGAGTTGGCTGTGGCTAAAAGGATGCTTTAGAGGTACCTGGCCTGCAGGGTGGGCAATGCCCCATGCTTCCCCAGAGAGCAGCACAGCTAACCACAGACATGGGGGATGGGGACAGACAGGGCGATTCTACCAAGGTGGGCATTCGCCAGTAAAGTGTGAGGAACATGCAACATCCACGATTTGGGTTTGTTTTGTCTTCTCAAATTTTTCCAGTAATTTAGAGGGTCAAGTGGAGTGAGAGGGCAGACCATGTTGAGAGGTACGGAAGTCTGGCTCTTCCAAAGGAAAACTTGGAAGAAGAGATAAAGATGATGGAATGACATCCACGACCCAGGTGACAAATCCAGATTTAACCTCCTTCCTGGCATGGAAGGAGGTTAATGCCGCAAGTGGAGCAAGTAATGTTATTTCAGGAGAGACCCCTCCTGAAAGGAAAGGCGGCATACCATAGGCAAGGGCTGAGGGACCATTCTGCAGGCTAGAGTCCAGCTAAGTTGTCAGCCAGCCAAGTGACTGCCAGAGCTCTGCTGGATACCGCCCTTCTCCTGTCTGTCCTACAGAAACCCAGCCTCCAGCATTAGCAACTAAAAACCATCAACTAATAAAGCAAGCTACAGGTTTCACTCCAGTTTATGGCAAACACCCCAGGGTCCAGATGGAGCTGCTGTTAAGCACTTTGGCTGAAGGCCAAGCTGCTCAGGCCCACTGCACCTCCCCTGACACCAGCCCCAGGTGTCGCAGGACACAGGGTGACAGAGCAGCACCAAAGGGGCCCTTCCGTTCCAGTTCCGCAACCTTCAGAAACACAAGGAGGAAAACGCGCAGGTGAAAGGAGAGGTAGGATACATGGCCAGCTGGAACGCAGGACAGCTGTACCCCCACCGCATACCTTGGCCCGAGAGGGCAGCTCCTGTGGGACAGGGGAGGCAATGGGGAATACGAGAAGGAAATGCCAGCGCTGGAGGACTGATGGGGTTCAGCTATATGAGGGACAGCACAGGTGGCTTGGGAGGATTACAACCATAAACCAGAGGAAAACTTGATCTGTGGCAGTTTTCAGTGCTCTCCTTTCACAGGTGAATCTCTGGGCTAGATACTTAGCCAAGAGAAATCGCCAAAGCACCGCTGACAGAGCAGTGCCAGTCAGCGCCAGCTGCGCATTCCCCCTCTGCCTGCCCGTGCCCTGGGCAAATGTGTTATTACACAGCAACCACCCACATCCATCCAAACCGGGAATTAGCCCACCTCCATTTCTCCGCCCTCCTTTTATGTAGCGGTGGCTGCAAGGGGCCACTCCAGGCACTCTTTCCCCTGGAAAGGGTACAGAGAACAAGCAACACGACAAGCAACACAGAGGCACAGGCTGCAGTGGGGAAAGGCCCCGACAGAGCCCAGGCTGGTCCTCACACACCTCCACCAGCCCAGACATCGCCCCTGCCGCAGTCACGGGTCTGCGCAGACGGCAGCTTCGCAGGACAGCCCACCCAGGCACCCTGCCTGTCCAAGGCACAGAAGGCACTCAGGACTCCTCCGCACAGCCATGTGCCTGATTATCTCTAACAAATAATGCTAGGACAGATTTTCCATCTATCCTGCCCAGAACAGCCAGCACATACTCCAGCAGACGTTTAGTATTTTCCACAGACCTCTGACAGGCTAAGGTGCCAGGCAGCACCTGGACAGCTGTTTTCCCCACCAAATGCTGGTCACAGGGCTGATTTTGCAAGGTTCGCCAAAGCTATTAGCCAGCTTTCCCATCTGCCTTCTTCTAACCTCTCCTACTCAGAGGGCCTGATGATATATGAAAGTTCAGGTGAGAATTCAGAGTGAATGAGCAAGCTGTGTTCAGCTCCCTTGAGGACTCTCGATTTAAAATGGCCTTTGTTCACTCACTGCACGACATTTTCTAAATGAATAATTCCAGGTTTTGTTTTTTTTTTTTTTACTTTTGTCCCAAGTTTTAAGTCAATTCTGGAGAAAAGCAGACAGCAGGAATAAAAGCAAATGAGAAAAGCCAAAATGTGTTTTATACTGATAGAAACAACCAGAAACAGACTGTTTGTGAATGGCTTTTATATTTAAAACTCTTCACCACAGTCCAATCAAAAGCTTGCACATTTACCTGGATGGAAAAGTCATTTCCAGCTTCAAGTCACTAATTAACCTGCCTCTCCAGAGGACACAGCATCACACAGGGAATTTAGCCCAGCCTTAAGAGAGGCTGGTATAGAACACCTATTTTCCATCTTGGTGGTGGTGCAGCAGCAAGACAGAAATCAGCAGCAGGACATGAATCTACTTAAAGACTACACACCACAAAATTTTATACTTTCAGAAATAGATGCCGAAACAGCTCCTACTTTTCTATACTGGTATCACTGCTGGCTGGCAACTGCATTAATGCCTCATCAGCTACATGTGTTTTACGGATCTGTGAGCTAATGCTGGGGTGATCCCACAAGTGCACTGCCAACGCAGGCAGGCTCTCAGCACGGCGCTGCTGCCCTCTGCTCCCCGCGCTCCAGAAAAGGCTGTCCTGTGGAAAGCCGGAGAGGGAGAGCTCTAAGACATTAGCTACCTGTATCGGCATCCTTGTCTAGGGTTGCCCAAAACTGATGTTCCCTGGGCTAGTCCCTCCCCAGCTTTAAAGTGCTAAGCACTGGAAACAATTCTAGGATTGAAGCATTATAAATGAACCATAAAGAGAGACCTTCATGCTTCAAGGCTGGAGAGTGGGCATCGTACCCACCCAACAGAGCGTTTGCCTGCAAATTCAAGGGCAGTGTATCTTCTCTTTACATGAAAATATCACTCTGGACATAGAATGATTACTTTATAGAACATTTCACTGGGTTTTATTGAACTAAAAAACTATTAAACTTTTCCAAATTCCTTTTCTCCCCATTTGCCTGACAACATTCAGGGTTTCCCTTCTACTGTAACTTCTTCACCACACCGTAGCCATATCTTTCAAAAATTCCCCAACTTTGGGAAAAATAGGAGTAGCAGAAATGCAGCAAAGCACATGCAATCACAGATCAGGGTCAAAATAGACTGGTAATGGCAACACTCCCTCTCCACGAGTCCCTAAACAACAAATATACGTGCCAGTGCGTCACTGGAGTTAGCAACATGAGGGGTAGCTCCGTATCAAGACATTTACATTTCCCTTTAACACTATCCGGACGGGCTGGTAAGCTGAGAAGCTGCTCTCCCCACCTTGGTATCATCGGATTAAGTAAGAGATCCTCCCTCTCCCTAGAAACCCGACGTGCGGCCGTGTGAGCTGGTTTGTTTACGTATGTACCAGGCAAACCTAGCCTTCAAGAAGCAGAAAGCAATGAATACAGCCCCAAGCAACAAAGGTCTGAAAGACCTTCCCACAAACCCAAGCTGCATGAAAAAAATCTAAGCGCTACTTAAAAATATGTTGCTGCTGGCAATCCCAAAAAGTTGGGTTGTTGACTTAATTGCTTTTCTTAATCAGCTAATACCTACGCCTCTCTCAATAAACCCTGAGGAAATTGCAGTAGAAACTCAGGCTGCTGGGAAAAGCACGGCAGCAGCAGGGGCCAGAGAAATAACCACCCTCGAAGCATTCGGCTTATTGACAAGCTGCAGATTTAAGGAATAGACGAGAAATAGAGTGCATGCAGGCGGGGGGCTCGGTTTAATCAGACTGGGGAGCAATGAGGGAGGCAGGAAGGAGGAGCAGGGAGAAAGCATTCAGGAGCCAAACCAAGAGATAAGCTGATTGCCAGAATGAAGCAAAGGCTGAGTCACTCCATGTTAAGGGCTTAGGGATAAGAGGGGAGACTGTTTTGCACACTATTTTCCAAGAGCCTCCTGCCTCCAAGAGGCTGTCTCCAGTGCCAGGGCACACCGCAGAGATGGTGTTAGGTGGGGTTGGCACCGTCATGCTGGCTGCCCCAGACACCGCACTGTCCACACCTGCTGCCATCCCTATTGGGGGGACCTCTCCCACGCCATATGCCCATGCTCCAGACACAGCTGTGGGGTACGAGGGAGACTGCGGGGTGACAGAAAAGCACAAGCCAAGCTGCTGTACAAGGAGGGAGCTATGTATGCCCAGGGTGACCGTGACCAGGCCGTGGTTTCCAGTGGTTTCCACCACTGTGACTTGATCCTGCCAGGACAGAAAGCACTGATCCTGGGTCTCACTGGGAACAGACCCCCAAAGCACTGTTTCCTGGACCAAGCCCTTCTGCTTGGGCTTTTCCACTCAAGTAAGCCATTTTGTACATGTATGATTAAGACTTCTGTGCACATCTTGTCCCAAAGAGAGCGTTTTGGTTACATTTCCACTTTATGTTTCCTCCCTCCTCAGCTCTCGCCCTGTTCTGCTGCCAGGCTGAAGCTCAGAGTGAGAAACTGCAACGTAACTCAGGGGCTAGTATCAGGGAGAGCCAGGATCAATCTAAGCTGCTAAAAGCACAGCTGTCCCAACATCATCCTAAAACAGAGGCAGCAAGCAAGGCTGTGCAGGAGTACAGGTATTCTTTGGGGAGAAACTGAGGACATCCAGGCAAGGTAAGCCCTCCCACCCCTTGCTGAGAAGGGCCAGGTACTCCCAGGCTCATGGTAGCACAGATGCTGCGCAGCCCCCGCCTCCTCCCCTCTGCTGTACCCAGGCTGCATCCAGCCCCTAGCTACTCCCGCGTGTACGACACAGGAGCATTTGGAAGATCAGGGTCACAATTTTAATTTCAATTTCAACACAGAAACATCTGCCACCTCCTGTAGCGGGAAATGAAGGGAAAAAATGCCATCATCACTAAGACATTTGCTCCTAGTTGACTTTGCATAGGATTTCTTTTCTCTGGGTTTATGAAGTTACCTGTTGACAGATTCAATTTTACCATTAGAAAAAGCACTTTCAGACAAGAATTACTCTGCATCAGTACGTTCCAGCACACAGCTGCGTGAGCGGCTGAGAAGGTTCCACCCATACCGACAGCTATTTCCATGCCATTACTGCTACCAAACAACAAAAACAACACTTAAGGAGGCTCACAGGGCTCATCCTCCTCCTGCTTACCAAGGAAACCCCACTGGCTTATGTCTAGACATCCTGCAAACATGCAAGCACAGCTCAGAGGAACACAGAGCCAGCTCACAACCCATTAACTGAGGTATGGGAGCAGCAGTCACAGCTGCTAGGGGAGCTGGATCCATCAGAGCTGCCTCAACATCAACCCCCCCTTCCAGGACAGGCTTTGTAAGACCATGCTGGGGACGTCACTGTCACAGCTACGCTGGCAGCCACCTCGAAGCGTGTTTAATATTAGCACAGCTACAGTGCTGCCTTTGGCTACACAACAGGCATGTGTGGGGCACTGATCTGCAAACAGATTCTTGTAGCAGACGTGCGCCAGGGCAGCGAGCATCTCCTGCGGCTGAGAGGTGACGCTCGGAGCAGCAGGACAGGCAGGCAACAGAAGCAGCGCAGGACAGTCTCTAAGCCAAATCCTCTGCCTCAGGGCCCCATCCCAAGTCTCAGCCCAGTGGTGCTGCCCAGCTCTTGGCCACGCTGCTGTTGAGCCCAAAAGCTGCCTCCTCAGGGGGCAGTGCTCTGCTCCATAGCTCTAGGGCACAATTATCACTTATGGGTGCTTTTTCTGCTTAAAGTGCCTGAAATAATGAAGAGATGGCGCTGCTGCCAGCTAGCATGAAGTGAAGTGAGCTGAGGCCTGACCCAAAGGACATTTTGCTGGGACAGTGCTGCAGGCTGCCCAAGGCAGAAGGATACATTTATCCCCAGGGAACTGAGGGGACCAGTGGCTCACGTCACGTACTCCAGTCACCACAGGAAACCTGCAGGCAAGTGGGGAGCTGACCACACACACCCGAGTAGCCTGGAGAGGCTTCTAGCTGTTAACTAAAGCAAACCCCAGCAAGGTCAGAGCAAGCAAACAGCGAGAGACGCAGGGAGCTGTATCACTTCACACTGAAAATGCCATTACAATCTAATAGAAATAAATCCTTCCTTATCTCTCCTGCATCTCTTATCCTTCATGCTCAAGTAGTCACCACGAGCACCTCAAACATTCAAGCCACATAATGTTATCACAGAGATATATACTTTTTTTTTTTTAATAATAAGTATAGCTACTTTTGAATACAGAACTGCCTGAAGGCAAGTTCGCACTCTCTTCTTTACGTATATTTTCTTTCTTCTGCTGCACCAAAAGCTTAAAGGAATAGGCAGCTCCCCTGGCAATAAGCATATTAGAGCAACAATTCAGCTGACGAAATGGCGTTTCCTCAGAGAATTAGCAGTCCGACACTTGCAGAGCATTTTGCACAGTTCGTCTTCCTCCCAGCTCAGCAGCACCTATGAGTTTTCGCTGGCTGATGGTTTCTAAAGTGCTTCTAATGAAATAAGCTGTTGATCCCAGAAGTACATTAATGACAATTCACAGCACAAATGGTCCTTGCTGTTGTGAAAAATGTAGAGGACTCAAGCCTGAACAGACCATAAAAATTAAACTGCTCTAAAGCACAAGGTGACCACTTGGAAGCAGGTCCCATCTTTCCAGCAAGCAAGCTACATCTTCTGTTGGGATGGTGCTGGGGGAATGTGACCTGCTGCTGTGTCTGTCCTGGAGATAGGTGGCTCCAAGAATGTTTTCACCAGAGGCCTGCACTAGTGCAGGCCCTTCGTTTCATGCTTATTACTGACCACCAACACTGGCTACTTCACATACAGAGAAGATGGGCACAGGGCTCTGACGAAACACTGGATCCACTGATTACAACTACAAGGAAGGCTGCCCTTACTGCAGGAAACTTATAATAGCAAAACTTGGGAAATACAGCCATCTCTTCAACCTGCCACACACAACACCAATATGGAAAGTGTAAAGATTTTCAGTAACTTGCACAACCACAAGTGCATACATGCCAGCACATTCTTCATCCCCCCACTCCCTTTAATTCTTGCATCCCTTCTCATAAGACACCATTTGTGTTAGGTGAGATCCACACTGAATAATTGGCCCAGATCTTAGCATTCACCTCCTGCTCATCCGCACAGAATAATAGCCTGTGACCCAAGCTTGGCGCAAGCTGGATTTTGGCCCAAAACCACTGACTGGAACAGGGTGGTAAAAGGAAAGCCTGTGGACAGCTGACAGTCCACCAGTAACTTCCCAAAGCCCCCTAATGGCTTCTTCTGCAGCTGACAGAGAAGGAACCCCAGTGTCCACACAAAAATACAATAGAAAGCCAAGGGCAAAGACTATGGCCAGCAACACTGGCTGCCTTCTGCATTAAACCTGTGCCACAGCAAAGCTAGCCAAGGAGGTCAGGCTGACCTGTCAGCTGAAAGCCCAACCACCCTGGCTGCACACCAGTCCAGCCCATCTGCTCCACACCTCCAGCCCACCGTCCAGGTGCCTGCTCCAGGAAGGTATGCAGCCATGCACCAGATCCCTCCTCTGCCAGAGGGATCGGTTATACTATCACACACATGCCAACAGCAGTGGTTTCCATTTCAAGCCTTTTGATAATGAATGCTTCTGCCTACAGATAAGCAAACTTGTTAAACTATGCTACAAAACCCATCCTTTCAGGCATATAGAACAGATGCTCCAGAAGGAAAGGTAACCAGACAGGGATATCTCTATTGCCTGATGAATGTAGGATGCCTCCGCCAACCTTGAATTTAACCTTGCAAAAGCTGGAAACATCACCTTAACTACAGTAGCATTGCAGACTTACTGAACTGTAGCAAAGCATTAACAAACTTGCTGGTTTGCATGGGTTCAGCCTCCTGCAGAGATGAAGTCTGATCTCTGCTGTACTCTCCCAAATGGTGCCTGTTTGAAAGCTTTTGCATATGTATTCCGGGACATTCAGATCGATTAGGAATGGGGGGGGGGGGGGGGGGGGGGGGAGCAACTAATCCCCAGCCCTTTCCTCAGAATGTAAAACCATCCAGAAATCAAATAGCCCTTGGGGGTACCTGTCAATTCCGGTTGACTGGGCTGAATTAACCAGGGATATGTTGCATTTATTTGCATGATATTTGTGAACAGAATAACCCCCCTTTCAACAGTTAAATATATATCTCTCTCTACACATACAAAAAAAAAAAAAAAGATAAAAAACTAGAGGCAGGCTGTTCCCATGTTCTGGGACATGTTTTCATCTCTTGCTGGTGCACAGTAAGTCGGGACAAAGCAACTCAGCTAATTCATGCCCTGAAGCATGTGTTCAGACAAATGGCACAGGCAGTCACACCAAATAACCCCTCTCAAATCCACCAGCCAGGTCAGGCTCTCCTCACTGCCAGCCTGCCTTTGATCATGGTGGGACTTGCTTTCACCATCAGCTGGCAAAAGAAGACATCTATGGTTACAGAAGTGTCTGGGTGGCCTTGGTCATTTAAAAGTTGTAGCATCCAGTATTTTCTTTTGTTGGTCTTATAGATGGGAATTCAGGAGTGGAGGTTATTGCAACATGCATACCAAGCCTTGCACATTGACACCAATGAGCAGGACTGCGAGGAGGAGCTGGGTTTGGAGGCAGGTTCAAGGCAGTGCAAGGAACAGAGGGGTCAGTGTGCTGTTCTAAGCACCAGTGCTAACAGCTACCACTGAAAGCACTTCTGAACCGCTGAGCCAGCAGGCTAGGGAGAAAGGTGCATCATGTTTGTGGTCTGCAAGGATGGAAGTCCATTAACAGGGCAAGGAGAAGACCTCCAGGCGGTGCCAAGAGCTGTGCTACAGCAGAGCAGGAGGCACACTGGAGTCTGACACAAGTCAAGTCTGGAGTAGCAGAGGGACCCAAGGGCCACCAGAGCTGCATGGAGATCCCAGGACTGAAACAACACAGAGTTGATAGCTTCTGTTAGAAAGGCAGTACACAGCCAGCATGGCACAGAGGAGCAGCCTAAGAACCTCAGAGTGAGGTTCTGCTGATGTGCCATGGAGAAGTAGTGCCAGGAAAAGGTTGAATACTGCCTGTTCTCATGATGCCAGCACTGCCCTCTGCATCAGATCTTTGCACACCCATTTCTGTGAGCTTCAAACATTTTCTGCAACTGTCATTGACTCTTCCCAGGTTAATAGAGAGGCCTTCACCCCCCTGCTCTGGGGTCAAAGCACGATCCTCCACTACAAGAAGTCAAAGGTCTGTCTGACTGTGTGACTAGAACAGAATCATTAATGTTGGAAAAATACCTCCAAGATCATCTAGGCCAACCGTTAGCCCAACAACACCACGCTTACTAAACAATGTCCTGAAGTGCCACATCTACATGCTTTTTGAACACCTCCAGGGATGGAGACTCCAGGGATAGGGACTCCACCACCTCCCTGGGCAGCCTATTCCAATGCTTCACCACTCTTTCAGTAAAGAACTTTTTCCTAATATCCAATCTAAACCCCTGACACAACTTGAGGCCAATTCCTCTCATCCTATTGCTGGTTACTTGGGAGAAGAGACCAACACCCAGCTAACTACAACCTCCTTTCAGGTAGTTGTAGAGAGCGATAAGGTCTCCCCTCAGCCTCCTCTTCTCCAGATTAAACAATCCCAGTTCCCTCAGCTGGTCCTCATAAGACTTGTTCTCCAGACCCTCCACCAGCTTCGTTGCCCTTCTCTGGACACACTCCAGCAACAGCACCACCAAGGAATGGAAGAACAAGCTCAGATTTTGGAAGAGACAGGCAGAGTGTGAGGCTCTTCACCACTCCTCACACCTGGACAAAAGGTCCTGAAGCCAGCAAGCCACAAGCTGGTAGCACCACAAAGACTGGGCATCCCACCCAAGGCTGGTAAATCTTCCAAGTGCTCTGCAAATGCAGCACTGCCACAAAGAGGCATCACAGCAATAGTACTAGAGAAGCTGAGCTCAGAACAAGGGCAGCCACTTCTGTGAGCCAAGGTCCTGCAGCCCAGCTCAGCAAGAATGGTGCCACAGTGCGCAACTTGGAGCTAGGGCTCCCCCTTATACCTTGGGAGTGAGAGTATCCAAAAGCAGCCAAGCCCAGTATGGATACTCTTCGAAATTTAATGTGGCCTTCATTCAACTTGGCTTCCTGCGCTTCCAAAGCAGATTAAGCTATAGCAATTAAAGCTCTTTTAACTTCCAAAGTTCAGTTGGATTCATTTTCCTGCGCACTCCCTGAAAGACAACCCTGACAAGCTCAGGAAGGTGCTTTGGTCTGATGACCAACCCATGCAGCAGCACAGCTGTCCAGAGACAGCTAGGGCACCTGTAATCACATCTCCCTAGGGAATGACAGGAAGGGGCTGTCTGGGGCCATACAAGTCTCAGGCACTGGGCAGGGACGTGTACAGCTTCAGGCTTCTAAGCATTTCACGTTGACACACAGCAAGGACTAAAAGGAACAACGTGCAGAAAAACATCTCCTACCTACAGCTTCAAAGAGTTGCTGCCTGCTGTATCAAGGTGACACTGAGTGGTAGGGGGTGGGGGACACCAGCAAGCCAGCAGCGGCTGCTTTTCTCTTCTCCTGAAAGTAAAAATAATGGGCCCTTCTCCCTTGTGGCCCACATGAATATTTCATCAGCAAACTGTCTCACCCTGTATTAGATTTTTTTTCCCCTCTCTGGCTGAGGTGGGAGGCTCCAGCTTACAGATCCCTCCACAGCCTTTTCAGGAGGAGCTGAGGATATTTTGGGCATCCAATCAAAATGCTGGGGACAGCCTCAGTGATCTCAGGATAATAGGATGGAGGCTCCACGCAACTCTCTGCCTTTGGGCAGCAAGCGCCCCACTCACTCATATGATAGTACAGGACTATCCCATGAATGCTGGTGAGGCAACACCATGTCCTGCTTGTACAGGACAAACACATTCCCTATCCATCACCACGCAGAGAGCGAGCAGAGTCTGCCCCTCCAGCCTATGCCTCACTGCAAGGTCATCTGAGCACTGGTCCTCTGCATCCACAAGTCTCTAGGTCTGTTTAGGCATGGGAAGCATAAGGGAGAAGAAACACGAAATCCCCGAGATCAGATATTGCAGCTTGAACATATCCTCTGCTGGCTTCACTTATAATAAAGCCTATTTCAAAGGAGGGCAGGCTCACAGTAAGAGAATAGGACTAGGAACTAGATGTGCCAATATGTTTTCCTCTCTGTCAAAGGCCTGGGATCCAGGCCATGCTGGAGTGGCCAGCACTGGCCAGACACCACCAGCTCCTCTGGGTACCAGGAGAAAGCCATGAATGAAAGCCATTCCCTTCCCTGCTCCTCTTTCACTTAGAGTCATAGAACCATTAAGGTTGGAAAAGACCTCTGAAATCACCTAGTCCAACCATCAACCCAACAACACCATGCCTACTAAACCATATCCCGGAGTG
>VZTL01063909.1:55666-72243 GCA_013400535.1 Scopus umbretta
TTTTTTTTTTTTCCTTCACTTAGACAAAACCCCCAAGACACCCAAGAAAGCCTCATGGAAACACCTGAGGAAAGACCCAAAATGCAGGAAGAAGGGCAGTAATGCACTCCGAGATCTAGCCCTCCAAATCCACAAGCACTCCTGAACCTAACATCTATGTCAGCCTCTCAATGACCATATTGGCAGCAAGCCTCCAGCTAAAACAACCACCTGTTTGGGAAAAAGCCTTAAAAGCAATTTCTGGTTTGACCGCTGTTCCTAGCAGGACCCTTACGGCCAGACAAGTCTGCATCTGAACAATGCCTTGTCTCCAGCTCAGGTTCTACCTGTGTTAAATGGGAACAAAACCAATCCATCCTGTCCTACAGGACCCCTTCAGGGAGACAGAGGAAAAGCTACAGACCAAGGGAGAAAACCAGGATCCAGTGTATCCTAAAGGAGAGACAGGCTATCCCAGAATCACATGAATGAAAAGCATAAAGGGAAGGAACAAAGAGGCTTGGCACCTACATGGTAAAAGGTAACAACAAGCAGGCCCCCAGGGCTGTGGTTGATCCCCTGTGCTCACCTTTTTCTCATCTCCCTCTTGCAGGAGCTGGAGGTGGCTCCTCTTCTCACTGTCCTTGCGGAGGGAGCTGTTCTGGTGGTGTGGCAGGCCCATTGGTGGGGACACGCTCCGGCCCTGTGGGTCCACCCAGGTGTAGATATGGTTGGTGACATAGCCCCCTGGAATGCGTCCCACCGAATGTACAGACAGGTTCAGCTTCTTGCAACCTTTCAGTACCTGGAAGACAAGTCAAGGAGAGGAGGGAGTTAATGCCTATGAAGGGGGAAGGACAATCTGCCCTAGGACTCTGGGGTGACATAGCTTTGCTCTTAAAAATCTCAAGCTACTCTGCAATGACCAACTAAATGACTGAGCTACATAAAAAGCTATTGACAAAGATGGAATTTTCCTGTTGTCTCGAACTGCAACAGTGTTAAGGCAAAGCTGCTGCTGCTGACGGGGAAAATATGCTCTCTCCATCGGCCAGGGAAAAAGCAGAGTGAAGCAGAGTATGGAAGGCAAGGCAGGTAGTGACATGTCAGGAAGAACCCCAGTATGGGCTGAACCTGAGACTGAGCAGTTTCCGCAGCTTTAGAGAGGACTCAGAGCAGGGCAGGGAGAACAGCACTGCTGGTCTCCACAGCTCAGCCCTGAACTCTGCCCTTGGAAAGGCTCCTGATGCCTTCAGGGGACATTGACAATACTCCCAGAAACTACCAGCTGCCTTCCACAGCACAAGCAGTCAATTAACGAGTACAATTATTATTAAATATATACATATATTTAAACATCATGCACAGAGATGACCTTGGGACCCAGATAAGGCGACTTGCAATTGCTCCTCTGCTCCTCCAGCTTCCACTGTAAGAAGCTGACATAGGCTTTGTAGTAAACTTAAGTTTACGTATAGAAGTTCTCCCTGGGGACAGCTGTAAGTGCTGATCCCTTCTGAGGCCTCAGGAATATCAACACTCTGAATCTGCTCTCAGAAAGGAAGTGCTTTAGTGTTTTTTTTCCATCTATACCTCCTTTTGATGAGCTGCTCCTGCAAGGCCTCCTCTCCCACTGAGCAGAGAAGCTGCCTAGCAAAGCTCATGACCAGGAAGAATTAATACCGGCAGCTCTTCGTTAAAAAGTAATATCGTCAGTAATACTGGGCTGGCTGGATCCCAGCTCTGACCTGGCAACACTCCTGTCACTCCCTGCCAGAGCTAGAGAGAATCCAGCTCGCCAATTCCCAGTTCAGCATCTCCATCGCATACAGCAATTTGGCTGCAAATTTATCACATACTCCCAAGGTCATCACGTGCCTGGAGAGCTTAAACAAGGACTGCAAAACCAACAGCCCCATCAGAACAACCGCAGAGCACTTCAACATCCTGGGCTGCTCACTAACTCCAGCCCCTGTCCCCTTAGCTCCCCCTGTCCCTCAAACACATCTGCCACCATCTCTTCTCTCCCTGCGAGCACATGGAGCCCAGCCTGGCTCACAGACAGGCAGAGGTGCTCACAATGCTCCAGTTTTGCTGGCATCAGCCCAAGTCTCACTGGGACAACGGAACTAGTCTGAGCCCACTACCCACCCAGAGTACCACAGTGTAGAGGCCCATCCATGCTTCAGGGCACAGTTCAGCTTCCCTGACCCAAAGCCCCTTCATAAGCTGCCAACAGATAGGCTCAGGGTGATCTGAACTCCATGGCAATGATTTGGGGGTGGCAGGGAGGCTTCTCACCTACCCTAGAGCTACCAGTGCAGAGTGACCCCTATGTTTCTGTGAGGGTTGTACCCCATCTCAATCTCATTCTCCATTCAAATTGGACCCATTTCTACGAAATCCCCTTTAAGTCTGTATAACATCATTTACTTACCTAGGCACTGAGACAGTAAACAGCTCTGACAGTCCCATAAGCAGTCTCACCTCTGAATGAGGCTGCAACTCCTCATCAAGCACAGGCAAATGATGAGGATAATCAGCGATTTGTCCAACTGTACAGGGTTACAGTCCTCCCTCTGCCTCA
Source organism: Scopus umbretta (assembly GCA_013400535.1). Lineage (NCBI taxonomy): Eukaryota > Metazoa > Chordata > Aves > Pelecaniformes > Scopidae > Scopus > Scopus umbretta. The sequence continues at coordinate 58,233 of VZTL01063909.1, forward strand.
GAAATGCCATGTGATCCTAACCGATGTTTGCACTCCCACCCTTTTTCCCCTCTTAGTGAAAGAGCAGGCTCTACGTTTCCACTGATCCTGGCCATTCCTCACTTGTATGTGTTCATACAACGTCTCAAAGCCAGCTGCTGAATGTCATTGTAATTTAAGGAAGAAGAAAATTAAAAACTCTGAGCTGAGGCTGGTTCAAGAGCACACACAGCGTCCTCCCTGAGCTGCTCTCTCCCCTGTCTCATTGCATTCACTGCCACCCTGTTCCCACATGGGTCTCTTCAGGACTGATGCAGGGATCCAATTTCCTCCCTTCCTCAGAGCATCCATCCTGGCAGGGGAGGGGGGACTGAAGATAACCCTCTAGGGTTTCTACCACCCAGGAGAGACACCAGGCACAGAAGTGACCATGCGCAGGCAGGACACCCAGCTCCGCACTGGGCACCACGGAGCGTTCACAGCCTGCCCTGAGGACGGGGCAGTGGTTGTTGCTCAGGGCAGGCAGAGCGCTGGCTGCTCCTGTCCTGCCTCAGCTAAACGCCATCCCCTGAAAGAGCAGAACAGCAGCAGAGCTGGCCTCTGGAGGTACAGTAAAGTTGCCAGGAATGAGAGGCCAGAGATTTACAAGGGACTTTTTATGTCCCCCTGCAGCTGCCTTGACAAGGCCACCAGGAGATGGGATCTCAGTCAAGAGGGAGATGTTTTATGCATGAAGGTGACAGCAGAGAGCCAGGAGGCAAGGAGAGCAGCCGTCTGGCTCGAGGCAGCAGGCTGGGCCAGGGCTCCCCAGCAGCCTCAGTACAAGAGGAGACATGAGAGGAGGGAGTGAACAGAAGCTGGTGGTGCCTGTCGGGACATTGCTGGTGACAGTCTCTCCCAGCAGAAGGCAGAGCTGCAGCGGGCAGGCTGGTGACACTCTACGTAGTCCTTTATACATTTCCTGAGGCTTCTGAAGGACTCTGAGAGTGAAGCAGTTTCCTGCACTGCACAGTGTTTCTCTCTCAACACATCCCCACTGCTAACACCTATTGAGGAGCTCGTGCAGGACTGTAATGGTACCCCCACCAGGGGCCTTCCCTGCGCTTCAGAGCCCTTCAGGACACAGCTCTACTAGCCTCCAAGCCACCTGCACTGGCAGGTGTCCCACACCACAAGACACAGACTGCACCTTTTGGGTGATCACAGGTGGAGGAGGACAGTGGCACCCACAAATGACTTACCTTACCGCTGTGAGGCAGAGCGTGACCATCCAGGCAGCTCAGCAATGGTAAGCCGGTGACACTGACCTCAGTACCCACAAACACCTGAGAAAGTCGGCAAGAGACCCTCTCCCTTGGCATGGTGTCACATCTACTTGGTGACACTCGCCCCTGCATGTAGCTGAGTCTCCATGCTTCCCACTGCAACCCTGAGCTGCTTTCCAGCGCTGCCTTTTACAAGCCAGGCTACACCTCCACCCCCGTCTGCTCCCCCCTGCCCCACCTGACTCACAGCCTGCAGCAATGGCCCCTGCCATCACGTGCAGCTTCCGTACAGCTACCATCCTCTCTGGTTAAACTCACTCTTCATCAGCTTTATAACCCATGGCACAAAGGTCCATGACCTGAGCAAACCCTTCACCCAACTACAAGCTGGTAGAAGAGCCTTAGGCCATTGGGCACCCCCAAACTATATGGAACACACACGTATATACTGGCATGCAGATGTATATACTGTACGCAGATGTGTAACACACCATGGCAGGCACCACTGACACACACATGTAGGTAAAAAGCAGTAGTAGTTTAACAGGACACAGCAACACAATGGGACCATTTAAGAGTTAAACAGCTGATTTTTTTTTTTCTAGAAGATGCAGCCCTGATTCACAGCCCTGATTCAACATGACCTTCAGACATGTGCTTAAATGAGCAAGCATGTAAGCCTCTGCCTAGAACATGCTTAAGCACAGGTCTGAAATTCAGCTGATGAAGCCCATTTGTAAGCTGAATCTATTTGTAATCTGAGTCTATAAGAATAGATTTTTGACTCATGAGCTTGCATCAGTTTGAATAGGTTCTTTATTAATTTTAGGATAAGCCTAGGTTTGTATCAGCTCGGGGGTAAATCCTTCTTCAACCATGAGCACAAATAGCCTGAGGAATCTCTGCTTTTAACCTCCACTAGAAGCACATCTACTCCAGTAAACCAAAGTACAGCTTCTGTCTGAGGAAGATGCCTAGCATGAAAGCCAGAGGTTGAGGAGCGCAAGGCTTGCTCAGCACCACCCATGTGCTTCCTCTGAGCACCACAGTCTTGTCAAAGATCACAGGATGGTCAGCACAAACTGCTTCCCTAGCCCACTGACCACTAAAGTCAGTTTTGTTCAAATATTGAGGCTTCCTTTGTTCATTAGGCAGCCACCAGCTTTTTAAACTAAAGCTGACACAGCTATAAGAGGAGATGAGAAGCAAAGCAATGTTCTCCCTCAGATAACAGCACCACACACGCTCCATAATGAAATACAGCAGGCATGAGAATGAGATCTGGCACAGACCTATAAAACCTTTGTACATCCACACACTGAACTAGACTTTAACAAAGCACTTGGCATGCAGAGCTGCAAAGCGATGAGGCATCAGGTGAGCCAAATGGGAGAAGCTTCCACAGTACATCCAGAGACAGAAATCACTATCAGCTGCTCTGGTGAGCTCCAAGTGAGCAGAACTACTACCCATTTCCCTGCACAGGAAGGAATGCTGTGCTTCCCCATCTGTGTTTTTTTTCTTGCTTTACCAAGGCTGGTGCATCTGTTCATCTTCTGGTTTGTAAGAGTGGCCCTTGTGGCACCTGGGGAGATGAAGGGTTACCCTTGGGGGAAAGAAAGGAAAAATGATGGTCCCAGTGGTACTAGAAGAGATCTGTGGAACAGGACCTGCAGGGAGAAGGCCGTTCCCTGGAAGTGATGCAGTGGTCTTGTGGAGACATGCTGGGTCAGCGGCCCATGGAAAGGGACCGTATCTGCATTGCACAGCCTGTGACTCTCCTGTTCCACTGAGGCCTGTTCCCATCCTACATCCAAAGCCAACCCCTGATCTGTGGGGCTTAACCCTTGTCCCCACCCAGCTCCCAGAAGCCTACAAGTCAGCCATGGGGATCCTCAGCACAGCTGCCATGCCTGCAGAGCTGACAACCTCCACTGGCTGCTTCTATTTACCATCCCTGTTCTTTGACTGGGTGTAGCCTTTAGAGCTCCACCTCCACCTCTTTAGAGCTACACCCTACAGCTGTTACAGATTCTGTCACTGACTCCTGACATATTAAGTAGCTTTCAATTTTTCTGTGCCTCAGTTTCCCTGTATTGAGGCTGACAAATTCTTTTGGAAAGAATACTGAGGCAACTCCAACAGCAAGTCCCCTCCAAGCTGGTTCATCTGGATTTTCCACCCAGGCACAGAAGACAGACTCAGGAAGGCTTTCTCACCAAGCTCAGGGCACATGAGAGACAGGTGCCCCTAGCTGCTCCTGCCCTGCTTCACCCTATTTCATCCCTTTAGTTCTGCTAACATACATTTCCATCAGGCTCTCAGCAGCTTTCAGAGTCTAGAGGAAACAAGGTTAATTTGACATCCTAAAGAAGTTTGCAAGTAATTTTCTCATCCACTGAGCATGATTATCCAGCACCTTTGGAAAGCTAGCAGCACACAATGATGACTTTCTCCTGCCAGCTGTTCTTCAAGTTATTATGAAGTGCTTTGGGAGAAGCCTCCCTCTAAAGGATGCACCAGCCCTAAGACTCACTCCTATGAGGAATCCAAGGGACCACCATAGTGGAGCATTTGCCATAAATTTCTTAATACCATTTTGGTCCTGACAATTTTTATTGCTACAGCACTGGGATACAGAGTCGATTTAATGGGGCTATTTATGCCTGCTACTAAGGTAATGAGGTGCAGCCTACTGCTGCACTACCACTGCACCAGGATCTTGCCACCTGCTTTACAACTGAAGCAAGGCTAGGCCTGCAGGGTGCTTCACATAGCACTGCTCCTCTCCAATTCATATGCAGCTGTAGCCAGGTGCTGGAGTACCCAAGGAAGCAACATCAGAATGAGAATTGAGGTAGAAGTCTTGCCTCTAATAAAAGACAGTGCTTTTGAGTGTAGAGGTTCCTCAAAAAATGGAAATCATTAATAGCCACCCAAGGAGGCAAGAACAAAGGCTAATGGGCTGAGCTGGAGAGGCAATGGGAGTCTCTGCAAGCCCCTGGGGACACACCAGTGCTAGGGGACAATGACAAGGGCATTACAAACAGGCGACTTGGCAGCTTGGGCAGGATGGAAGGTTTTCAAGCCAAGGATGCAGCAACAAAGCTGTTCATCACAGGGAGAGGAGGTGGTCAATGTCAGGGCATCGGAGAACACAACAGCCACTGCTGCTCACCACAGCCAGCTCCACTCACCTTAGCCCCTTCCTCAGCAAGAACAGAGAGCCTTGTTCTCCAGGGACACAGTGTAGAAAGGAGTCCTGGCATCCCCTGGGAGCAACCAGCAGCCTGGGCAGACTTCGTGCTATGGACAGAGTCCAGATATAGCTTCTTGCTTGAGTTCTGCACTGCCAGGACCATTGGGCTTCACTTCCCTCTCCCATCAGGGGTAGCTGGTGCTGGCTCTGCTAAGCCACCTGGGAGCCCCAGGACATGCGTGGAGCCAGTCCTGGATGAGCAGATTCAGACCAGTATCCAAGGGCAGATCCAGCCCTAAGACTCCTCATCTTTGTCCAGCTGTCCCAGCAAGCAGGATTATCCTCTCCTCTGTTTATTTTAATTTAGTTTCTCAGTGCTGGTGAGAAGGGGCTAACTGACAATCTGGGGATCAGAGGTGCTAACTACTGACAGACCAGGGACCCACACAGGCAGCTTTTTTAAGCACAACTTTCCCTGCCATTGCACAGGCATTTTGACCAGCATGGACCGTATCTGCAGCAGAGGGCAGGACCCATTTTCCAGCTGGTTTCCCTGAACATCAAGCAGTCAGCAGGAATTGTGTTCTAGCCCTATCACATTGGCTCTTCCCACACTGTGCATCCACCCTGGCCTCCTGGAATGTGTTTGCAGAGGGTCCCAACACCCACCTGAGCACAGGATTTTGGCCAGCTGCGTTGGCCCCTTGAGGGAGGGTGGGGTTTATGGCAGGTTTCCAACACTGTACCCTCCTCCCTTGTAAGCCTTCAGGCTGTGGGTCCCTGTGCCTGGCAGCCTAGCTGCTGCTCAAACATCTAGCACTTTGCCTTTCCCCACTCCTGGGAAGGTGCCACAGTGCCAGCAAGCTGGCATGAGTCCACTGACCTCGATTTTGCTGTCAGGACTATTTATAAAGCAGCAACAGCAAGCAAGAGGGCCAGCACCTGCCCACACCAACAATACGCTTCCCATGAAGCAGGTCACCCCGACTCCCTGGGACAAAAGGCATAGCTTTTCAGGCCAGAATTTTCATCTAACATAAGAAGTGTGGGGCCTGTGGAGACAAAGGTAAGGCTCTGGATGTGAATATTACAAGGAAGAACTTCTCCCTCACCGACACACAGGTTGTCTTGTGTCCAATGACTGCAGAGATATCGCCACAACAGCAACAGAGCAAGCTCTTTGGAAAAGCGTGTTATTTGTCTGGTATACTGAACCCAACCCATTCGCAGTGGACCATTAAATAAAATAATTCCACCTCCTTAATCTCCTCTGCAGAATCAGGCAGTGCAGACTGCATCTCCATTTCCTTTCTCAAGCCATTTCAGGGACTTGCTACATGTTGTTCAGTGCTGCTGTCTTTCACTCCAGACTCGGATAAAATTTGGCTTTGCCCCATCTATAATGCATTTGAAGACCGTGGTATGAAAGGTTTAACTGTACAAGCACACCTGCTAGAAGACAAGCTTATGGAAATAATTTAGGTGAATCTGGGGATCAGTGCCAAAGCATTTAGCAGGTAAACAGTCACCAATTGCCTAGAAATATTATTAGAAGCAAGTGACAGAGAGAAGGGCAGATTGATTTCGTAAGGCCACAGATCCCCTGACAACACACTATTTAATTATCTATCAAGTCCTTTGAGAGTGAAGTAGATTGCTTAGAATAATTAAAAAAAAAGGAAACACACTTCTCATGGACCCACAGTTACTACCTTTTAAAAAAAAACCAAAACCCAAAACAACACCCAATACAGCATGTTCTTTTCTAAGATCAAGACTGACAGCTGCCACCCTTCCCAAAACCCACCTGTGCCAGGCCATTCTTGCCCAGCACAGCTCACATTACTGAAGGCTTTCCTCTCCTGCCTTCAGAATTTTCCCCTTGTTCTTTCCACTTCTCAAGGGCACTGAAAGGTTGAAGGCTGTGTAAAAGCATCTTCCAGGCCTTCAAAAATTCCCCTAGTAGGAACACAGATGTCAGAAATCAATGGCAATTAATCACCAGTATTCTTCTGGCAGCCTGAATAAAATATGCGTCTGGTACGGATACAGCCCACTCACTTACCTTCGCCGCTAATGAAATGAGCAATCTATTCCAATTCATTCCGGTAGTGGGTAGATCACAGTTTGATACAAGAAGCATTAAGTATGAGCCATCCTCCCCCTTGCTACAGACACAAGCTGCTTTCTTCTGGCAATAATAGACTGGCCAGAGCTGTTTGGCTTCTTGGGCTGCTCAGATAATGGGCATCGAAGCACTCGCTCCATTTGCAAGCTGCAAAGGTCAGCACGGAGGTTATCAATCATTGAAGTACCACGCAATTTTGCACCAAGTCCCAAAAAGTAAGGCAGAGACTTGAAAAAAAGCTGCAAAGGGGAAAGAAATGCAGAGATACCACAGGAGGGAGGCAGAGGGAGCTTTTACAGCATGCTCCAGCACCGTGGAGGGAACTATTTGCAGAAGTTTGTCTAACCACTATTTCCTACCCTGTCCTAGGGTGTTCCTGCTGGACCCAGGTGGACTCAGGAAGTTTTAAGATTGTGGGCTCAGCTAGACTGAGTAAAGTCATCTCAGTTCCAGTGGGAATGATGAGGCTCCCTGTGTCTGCTGTGGAGGGGAGGGGGCTGCAGGGGCAGGACCGCTGAGCCGTATCAGCTAAGTGGTTCCTCCGCCAGCAGAAAGGACAGAGCAGAAGACAGCAGGCAGAGGCACTACCTGCCTGCCCCTAAAGGCTTGCTCCAGGGATCCTCTGCAGGCAGGACAACTATAAGACTATTACAGCTCCCACTACACATCTTGGTTAAGGCCAAGTTTGCCAGGTGCCAGACAAATACATAGGGAAAGACTGCCCCCTCCCCAGACTGCAGTCTGTAGCCGTAAATAAGATGCTTTGGATCAAGCGTATCCCCTCCCCATCTTGCCTGACAAAGACCAGGGAACTGCTTCTGTGCAGAGGAACCGGGAGACTCATCTGAACTGACGGATGCAAACAGCTCATCCCTGTGCAGAGAGGACGCGTGGCTGGGGCAGGCAGGAACAAAGACGACTGGTACAAGAAAAAGGTGGCACAGAGGCAGGTGGAGAGAGAGAGAGAGAGAGAGAAGGAAGGATGAAGGGAAGCAGAGGCATTCCAGATGGAGTGCTGGGTGAGAGGAAAGCAGTGGGTAACACAACACAAGGGATGGAGGGTGTGAAACGGCCTCCCTGTCAGGAAGATAAATGGGAATTACAGGAGGCACGGTCCAACCTCTCCCCTCTCCCAAGGCAAAGGTAACAGCAGCTTGGCTTTCAAGTAGTGGCACTTATGCAAATACATGCAAATTGATGCATAATTATGGCAATTGCACACATTTAGCCCCAAGGCATCAGGAAGCCCTTGTCCCTTTCACTGGAAAGGTCAAATGAAATCTTAGCTCCAGGGCCTTCCCCCTAACCCCTCCAAGGGCTGACAACCCCCATCCCCACTTCAAGACAACAGCTCTGTCATCTCCCACCCCCTCAGAGCTGATCACTGCCCATTGTATCCCTCAGGCAAGTCCAGGACAATTTTAAGAACAGCAGAAAACTCCACAAAGCCTTATTTCAATGCCAGCCTGGAAAGCTGTTTAGGTGCTTTCTGGGGGGGGGGCACGGGGGTGTATGCAAGATCAAGTATGTAGATCAAAGCACTCTCCCCTGCTTCCTCTTGTTTTCTCTTTCCACTCCACACCAAACACAGTGCTGAAAAACATCATTACAACCACCACCAAACCCATATTGTCTAGGTATGGTTAGTTTCTTGGTGGAAAAGATAACTTTGAAAGAACTGATGGTAGGAAATGAGCCAGACATTTGACCAAGCACCACGGAAACTCAGTCAGTGCCCGCACAAAGCAGAGGCCCTTCCAGCCTTCCCTGCCAGGACATCCCACCCCAAGAGTCTCAGATGCAGTTTCTGAGTCCAGCAACAAGAAGCTGGCAGGAACAGAGCTCCTCCAGGCTGCCCAGGCCCCTGCTTCACCTGTATTTACTAAGCACTTGGTGGTCCATGACAGGGAGAATTCACAGAGCACCCAGTCAAAAGAAACTAAGCCAAATCATTTTAGCAGACGCATTGTCAGTTTAGGCGAGGGGATTTAGAGCCGAATAATTCTCCGAGCAGATGTGGCATTGAGGAAGGTGTCAAGAAAATCCATCATCTTCCCTGAGGACAAAGGAACCGAGTAAAAGATATTTTAACTCACCAGCTATGCTGCACACTAATGCTTTTGGTTTTTTCTAATGGACACTGGAAGGAAAGACAGGCTTTTATCCTTTGGGTTATCTTATCAATTTCTCTACTGAGGCAAAACTGTTTATTTACAAGGAGCCCACTAAATAACATTTATGCTCCAAGAACTCAAGGATGCCCTAACAACACTAACCCTGATCAACAAGCCAATACCCATGCCAAGTACCATCATCCTTGCATTATGAGGAGAGATTAAGGACTTCATTCTAATCTTTTGCATCAGTATAATGTCATTTGATTTCATTAGGGGCTGATTGTGATTTGCTGGTGTAATGAAGGGAAACAGATGACTAAGTAACATGCCCACTGAGGGAAATCAGTGGCAGAGCAGCAAATATAACCTACTCCTAACTCCAGTGCAACAGCTAAACCCACATTCCCACAGATGCTTTCTGTACGTGCAAGTTCACCCCTCTCCAACTTACAGGTGGTATTAATTTGATCAGCTCAGATTAGCTCACAGTGACAATGGAGCATCGCCTCTCAGCCCCGCAGTCAGCCCCTCAGTACTAGGTGAGGTCAAGCGCTCGAGCCTGCTCCACCGCACGCCGTCGGGTCTGGCTGTGAAGCCAAGAACATCACTTGCCAGATCGACACTCTGTCATTGCCATGAGCCCTTCCTTTAAGAAGCATTAAAATTAATTGAAAATGCAGAGGCCTCCAAGTTCAAGAGTGACCTTTTTCCTCTTACCCTTTTTCCTAGAAGGAGATCCTGGTGACTTTACATTTCCCACCCTCTCCCCCTGAGCTCAGCTGGCTGCAGAAGTGAAAATGGAAACTGTCTGCAGGACAGAAAAGCAGAGCAGAAGCCTGTGGCATTGCACAGCACCTGTGTTTTAAGCTGTAGGTGCTTTTTTGTGTGCAGTTCTCGGGGTTTTTTGTTTCTAAGCAGACCCAGAGAACAAGGAATATGTTACCGCCGTAACTACTGGGGTAGATGCTGGTCACATCCTTCTTTTCCATGCTCCAGCTACCTGAGATCCCTTGGGAAGGTGAGAGGTTTCTGGCCTCTGGATTAGTCCATGACTTCAAAAAATAAAGAGACAGAGATAAGCAAGCAGGCATTTAAGGGAACAAGCCTGCTATCTTTACAGAATCAGGGGATCAATGTGTTGCTTTCACTCCTTGTTCATCCCAACCGTGACTGTGTGTGATGGCCCACAACTCCAAGTACTTGGAAGGGTTAAAAATCAACCAAAGAAACCAAGCTGCATTCATTCCTACTAGCTGTTACAATGCCTGTACAGTACAGTGGTGATTACTGACTACAGCAGATAAGCAGACTCATATCATGATCATCAATTAATTGGGTATCACAAGAAACAATGAAATTAGATTTGTTTTCATGCAAGCTGCCTGGAAGGTAAAATTGCTCTACGCATGCTTCCCAGGCTCAGGGTTGCATGTCTCTTCCGTCATTTCTCAGTGGCCTTTTAGCAGTACCACAAGCGCCCAGAGCACAAGCAGCTGCAGCCCTTTCTACCTCATAGGAAACATCGCGGTCTCCGAAGAGATCACCTTGTTTGCCATCATGCCAGTCCGAATGAACAGAACATAAAAAGAATTCCAATCTCCTTTTAATTATTTTTAAATGCCCACTTGACACGATCAGAGCAGGAGACAGAAAGGCTGTGAAGGAATGGAAGAAGGAAGGAGCGAAAACCTCTGCCGGAGCAGAGAGCCCGTGGCAGCTGGCGGCACGATCCCTCTCCGTCACCGGCAAGCCTCCCCGGCAGGGCTGCAGCAGGGAGCAACCCGCCAGCGGGAGGGAGAGCCAGCAGGCTGGCAGAGCGCTGCGCTGCGTTCTGGAGACCTTTGCCTCGTCCATAACAGATCTGCCTCATCACAAGCTTTCCCCCGGCCCCACCATACCAGCAGCAAAACCCTCAGCTTCCCCCCAAAGCCACTCTGAAGAACCCAGGACAGTGGACTTCAATTATCCCAGTTCCTTCAGAATAAACCTGATGTGAGGGCATTGGTGTTGGCAAAGCTACCACAGATTTACACCAAGACAAAAGAATTATGCTCCCTGAGACCAAGGCATACAAATTAGTCTAGTTTTGGCGATTTTGATCAAGCTCATCCGGATTTGCCCAGCTGTCAGCATGAACAGAAAGACACAGCAGGGCAAATAGTGGAATCAGTGCAGCTCTTTTGAGGCTGGTATAGCTCATTAAACCAAATCCTCAATCAGGAATGATCCATCAGAATCACTGTAGTTTCCCACTTTCTCTTCTCCCCCTTTCTCCCCAAATGATTTAAAGGGCATAAAAACCCACTGCAAAGCAACAAAAGTAAGAGGTGGGGGAGAAAGGGAGCACAAATTTAATGCAGACCCCAAAGCAGACGAGAAATACCTCCCTGTGTAATGTTTTGATGGTCTAAAACCACAAGCACCTCAATTTTAACTACCTTGGACAAAATATTACAGCTTATCAATACAAACTTTCAGTACGACTGCTACAATATCAACCATGTACTATATAGCAAGGTTGATGAAAGCCAAGCGAGTTCTAAAAATATGACAGACAATACAAACTTCCTCACTTACACCATAATTCAAATTACAGTGATCTTTTGCTAAAGTGCACTCTTGAATGCTGGAATGATAGCGCTATAATTGTAATGGAGTCATTTAATTTTGATTTGGATGAAACAGAGAGCATGAAGCAGACAAGGCATAAAACTCCACTGCTCACATAAAGGTTAAGAAGCTGGTCATTAAGTGAATTGATTTGGAGTGCTTAGGTAATCTCATCATTTAAGTCAGAATTCCACTTTTTAAGCTAATTTACACTAAAATATCTACAAACCCCATCGCACTGGTCACAGGCCACCAGTCAGCTTTCAGCTAGGACATTGTGCAGCTCATTACTTCTGTCTTCTTTGCCCAGTGTTGTGGCAATTTTCACTTGGTGCCATGCTTCCACTTTTGTTATATCACAGATCTGAGCAATGCCTGAAGATACAAGGCAGAAGACAGAAATTGCTCCTACCCCACAGGCAGTGCCTCTCTCCCCCTAGAGAGGAGTGCTGGAAATGGCTGAGGTACTCCTGCACGGCCAGACACGCAGAAAAAGAAGGCAACTGAACTATCACAATTTGTGAAATGAATGCAAAAACTACTGCGTGAATGCTCTTACAAGACTGCACAAACGAGTTAAGACTACATATTCATTCACTGCTCCATCTGAACAGCTGCGCGACTGCCCATATTCACAGCCGGACATCTCCGAGCACCCTGATAGACAAAAAGTTGATTTCTGGTTCAGTGAGTTTGTCACGCTCACCCCGGAGAAAGCAATGTGCCTGGGTGCAGGCCAGGCCAGCGGTGGAAGAGCCGTCCTGATCTCTGCAATCGTCTTATGCCCCGAAGAACAAGCTTTGACAACTTCTCTCACAACAACACATTCTGCATATTATGAATAACAACGCTGTCCTAGACAGACAGTTTCTTGCTGCAGGACAGTCAAGATGGAAGTGCAGCACGGGAACGTGCTCCTTCTCAGACAGACAGAACGCCAGGCCATCACTGCACATGCAGAAACGGGAGCTGTGCTTTAATCAGACCGCTTGTGACGGAGAGACTTCACCACAGCTACTCCGCTAAAGCAAGCGGGCAGCGTTAGGGAGATGAGCTATGCAGCCGTGGTTATGTATTAAGAAAGCCTCTCTCTGCTCACCTTTTCCGCCCTCTCTGTATTTGATCCTGAGTACAGCGTACGCATAAATTGCGGGACCAGACCTAACTCTGGTACAAGCCTGCTTACCCAACATTTCTGTCTCCATTGATCCGCTGCAGAGCGGACCAGCAGACATCAGTGAGGGTGTCGGGACATAGGGAGGTTTGCTCTGCTCATGGAGACCAGACCACAGCCAAAGGCCTTTGCAGAGCTGTTAACACTTACATCAAGGCTGAGCCAGAGATCCTGGGTTTCAAGGGGAAGCAGAGAGCATGGGCGCAAGCCACCCTGCACATCACCACCTCTTGTCACTGCAGCTCTGACACGGCACGATGTCCAAAACATGGGCTGAGGTGTTTTGTCTTAACCCCAGAGAAATTCTCCAAAGACTGCCCTTTAGCATCACTGAACGTGATCTGCTCTTCATTTCCTCCCCCCCCCGCCCCAAATGCAATATGCAAGGACAAATTAGCACTTGCTTAATTTTAAAATATCTCCAAAGGAACTATTACAGATGCACTGTAAATCACTCCACGACTCTTCCCAAGGAAAGTGTTTCTACCATCACTAAGGATCATAAACCCTTCCCAGATGTAACAAGAGTGCAGGAGCTCTAGAAGATGACAGCACAGCCCGGGGCGTGATAAAACTGTTGTTTAAAGAAGTTCAGCTCACAAGCAGAGAATTTCTAAGCTTCTCTTTCCTATAAGGATCACATTAACAAAATAATGTTCTTGTCACAGAACAACTCCTTAGCAAATTGCATCCTACAGGACTTATTTCTGTGCAGGAAGCACTTAGTTTCACACAATATTAATAGTGTCTAAAAGACACTGCGTACATTGTATCACAGAACAAACAGAAGGTGATGTGAATTACCCAGAGTGGGTTGAATTAGAGATTAAATCATTTAACAGACCAGAAAATTCCTGACACCTGGTTTCTCCCCATCCCAACGCTGTAGCCAAAATACGGGTTTTTTTGCAACCTTCAGGGCACAAAATTGCAGACTAACTTCTGAAAGCTTAACGCTGTTGTAAGCTTACATGGGAGCACACAGGTTGGCTGTGAAGACGCTGTTCAAAGCTGTGCAAGATTAATGCACTGTCAGAGGAACGCGCCACATGAAGCAGGCTGCCAACAGAAGTGCTTTAGCTTATTATGGAAGAATTAAAGCTCAAACAGCTGCAAAACAGTCTCGTCACCCCAGATCCCTGCTCTCCACGCGCTGCCTACAAATTGCTGCCCTACAAGTCGATTCTCCAACTCAATAGGTTTGTACCTGGTACTGCTGTGCCATGGGAACCCCCTGAGCTGAGCCCACCAGCCACACCATCACCTCTGTGAATGATTTGGGTCACTCGAACATGGACTTTGCCTCAAACACTGAGCTTCAGGTGAAAATCCCACACCTGGAGCTCCCCCACCTAGCCTTACACAAGAGCTTTTACCGACAGCACCCCTGCTGTCGTGTACAACAGGTCTCCAGGGCATATGGGAACGCGCTGCGGGAAGAGCTGGAGACACTTCAGTTGTGTAACTGTTCGCCCCCTGACACAGTCAGAAGGGGACCTGGGATCTGCTCCTGCTTTGGGCGCTATGTAGTCCTGGTGG